>NMUG010012957.1:0-10233 GCA_002855965.1 Monotropa hypopitys
GGCGCCGCCTGACATTGTCGGGGCCGACCGGTCGGCCACACGACAACCCACTCAGAGGGGACAGCTTCAATGCCCCACGCCGCAGGTGGTCGGCTCACCCGCGCCGAAGCGCGTGCCCAGCACTCTCCGATGCCCTATTTAAGGAGCTTGGCAGCCATTATTTGGTACACACATTCTCTCTCTCTAGCCTAAGCTCTGCAATTTTTCCTTCTCTCTCTAGAACTCAGTTCTGACTTTGCCATCGGAGGGTCCACCGGCGACGCCGCCGGTAGCCTAACGTTTGTCTTCCTGTGCAGCCAAGTTCAGCCGCTCGATACCACAGCTCACCGCCGGAATCCACCACAGAAAAGGCTTACCCCCCAACAGTAACGTCTCCAAAGTTTGTGTGTAAACACAACTACTTCCAACTCAAGGTCATGCGTAGGATAGTTCTTCTCATGATTTTTCAAATGCTTGGATGTGCCCCTTTGCATTAAAACACAACCCAAACCCTGAAGTGACGCATCATTGTAAATCACCAAATCCTCAGTACCCTCAAGAATTGTCAACACCAGAGCAGATACTAACCTCTTCTTTAACTCAAGGAAACTATTTTCACACCCATCTAACCATTCAAATCTCACACCCTTCTTAGTCAACCTAGTCATGGACATGGCTACGGATGAAAAGGCCTAAATAAATCTCGAATAGTAACCTACTAAACCCAAGAAACTATGGATCTCAAAAACATTAGTTGGTCTCTCTCAATTTACCACAGCCTCAATCTTCTTCGGATCCAAACAAATACCCTCATTGGATATTACATGCCCCAAAAATACCACACGATCTAACCAAAACTCGTATTTGCTAAATTTCCCAAACAACTCTTTCTCCTTCAACTTTTAGAAAACTAGCCTCAAATAATGCTCATGCTCCTCCCTCGACTTATAATACACCAATATGTCATCAAAAAAGACAATCACAAATGAATCCAAATAATCCTGGAAGACCCTATTCATCAAGTATATGAAAATGGTTGGTGCATTCATCAATGCAAATGGCATAACAAGAAACTCATAGTGGTTGTACCTTATTCTAAAATCTATCCTAGAAATGTCATAATCTCTCACCTTCAACTGATGGTAACCCGACCTCAAATTAATTTTTAAAAACACTGAAGCCCCTTACAATTGGTCAAATATGTCATTAATCCAAGGTAATAGATATTTGTTACTCACTATCACTTTGTTCAACTATTTATAATCAATGCACATCCTCCTCGACCCATCTTTATTTTTCACAAATCATATGGATGCTCCCTACGGGAAAACACTAGGCCTAATAAAAATCCTTCTCAATCAATTCCCTCAATTAAATCTTCAATTCATATAACTCCATTGGCACCATCCTATAAAGAGCAATAGATATAGGACTAGTACCCAGTACCAACTCAATAGTGAAATCGATCTCCCCATTCGGTACAACACCCGACAACTCCTCTAGAAACATATCATAAAACTCTTGCACTACAGGAATATCCTTAAGATTTCTTTCACTTCTCTTAGTATCAATAATGTAGGCTAAGAACTCCTCACACTCTTTTCTAAACATGAACATAGCCCTCAAGGATGATATAACACAACTAGACAACTCTAAGTTATCACCACAAATTTTCAACTCTAGCTTACCTGGAATTCTAAACAACACCTCCTTTTGGAAACAATCAATCACCGAAAAGTGAGAAGACAAGAAATACATACCCAAAATCATATCTAACTCAGACATAGACAAAGGTATAAGGTCAACTACCAAAGTATCACCACCCACCAATACTCTACATCTGGAATAATACAACTCAAGCTTAATGACATCTCCTACTAGTGTCAATACAAATAAAGTATACTCCAACATTTTAACATATTTGCCCATACGACTACCAAAAGAAGCAGAAATAAACAAGTGTGTGGCACCAAAATCAATCAAAAACATGCAAATATGTCACATGCTATAATATTACATATTACCATATCTGGATTGGCTTTTGCAATCTGTCGATCCAGTGCAAAAACTCTGTCATGCGTTGCTTGTCATGCGATACCATCGGTTGCCCCACCTACCACACTTTCCATCGATGCTGCTGGTATCTAATTCTACCACTGTGGTTACTAAGATGCCTTATGCCCAAACTTATTGCATTGAAAATATTTGAACCCACAGTTATCCTCAGTACACTCTCTCATCCTAAGATCTGTAGATCCACAACTAAAACACTTTCTAGGAAACCCTTGACCACTCACACAAGACTGTTGTTTGACACTCGATTATTGCTTTCCCTTCCAACTACTGCCATGACTATTCTGGCCTCTATTTCCTCCACCACTTTGTCCCTTACTGAAATAGGACTTGGACTCATTTTTTTGAATGATTCTCTACTCTTTCGAATATCTTGGATGCCATTCCACATCCTTCTCGCCATATCCACCAGATCAGTATACTCTCTCTCTCTCTCTCTCTCTCAATGATATGAATCTAGATGCCACCTGAGGTGCCAAACCACTCTTAAACCTCTGACACTTCTTCCCTTTGGTTTTAATCAAATCCGGTGCATACCTAGACATCTCAACAAATTTGGCCTCATACTCGGCCACCGACATACTTCCTTGCTTAAGGTTGGTAAAAGTTGCTTCCTACTTAAAATGAAAACTCTCAAGACAATATTGATCATTGAATCCCAACACAAACCTGACCCAAGTTACTACCTTAGGTGCTACCAGTTCCACCCCAAGTACTGGAGCAGTCACTTGCCTTTTGAAAGCATCCCACCAATTTCTTGCTTCACCTCTAAAAAAGAAGGTTGCTAATACCACCCTTTGTTCACCTTCACCCCATAGTATCTAAGACTAACTCCACACCTTTTAGCCACTCCTCCGCCACCATAGGGTTAATAGTACCCTCAAACTTCGCGCTATATAGCATCTTGAATCTCTCCAACATACCAGTTCACGCACCTCTCTCCACATTCTGGGTCGCCTGCCATTGTATGAAGGCATTCTGAGTTTCGGCTAATTGAGCTATTGATGCCATCATTTTTTTTCCTCCCCCATTGGTTGTGGAACTCCCTCCCTATTGAGTGAGTTCCTACCATTTACACTTGATTCCCCCTCATTCATCTGATTATTCTGTTTAATTACTTTCATGTCATACATTGAGAAAACAATCATGGTAGAAATAAGAGTCAAATATAAAACTCACACATTAAAAAAACACTTTAACACTTTACATGCACGACTCAACACCCTATGGTCCATTACTAGGCCATCCTTATACTCGACTCTAACCCAACATTCCGATATATCATGCTTTTGCAATTGACTTCCCAAGACATCCCATTAGAAGATAACGTTGATCAGGCATTCTTCCAGTCGGACCTCAAGGTAAGTCACTTAGGCATCAAAAGGCACACATAAGAGTCCTGGAAATACCACCTTCACAACCAAAAAGATTACAATGTTTTGTACATAGCAGAATATTTACTTAAGGAAAGATGAATCTAAAAGGTTCTATTAGATACTTCTTAACATAGCCACCCTTTCACTATTCACATTACAAGTTCTTTTACTAAATTTATACAACTGAAACTAACAAAACAAAACTCCTTTTTCACATCTTATATACTAGAACCTCTTGGCCAGTAGTGGACACCGTAAGTCTTGTCAAAATACTAGAATCCAAATAGGGATTCCAGGAGTGAATAAGATACGAACCATAAAAGATAAAAAAACTGTTAATGGAAATTGAATTGCATAAGAACAATAGCAAAACAAATAACATTTGAATATGTCATCAACAAGTTCATTACATCACTCTACAAGTGTTGTCTCGACATACTCCACTCTTTTTATTCATGCCTTAACAATACAATGCACAAGAGCGAAGCTTATAAAAACTTTTGTAACATGGAAAATTTAAGCCAATGTGTTACTTCAAGCGCAAAGCTTATAACTAGCTTTGTAGCCTTGGTACCAACACCACGTACCAATACAAGCACGAAGCTTAATGAAAATATTTTTAATGCATGGCATTTTGTTTTGCTACCCACCACTTACAATTGATTACATTTACATGATGCATAGATGTAATCCAGGACCAACTTATTTATAACAATGTGATACATAAGTTAAAGCATGGAAAGTACCACTATTGCTCTACAACATCATATTGAAGCACATATCAGCAATAAGCTTGAGCCATAACAAGTGTCATAAACATGAATATCCATCAACAACAACAAGTACCATTTTCCAATGTACTTAGGATAAAACAAATGGAGTCATAACCCAACAACATTAATGTGCGAGGGTAAAATACTCTAGTACTATCCTTACCGGTAAGCAACTGTTTGCTGGGTCTTCTTGCTTATCTGGACTCTCTGCTAGCTTGCTCTTACTCTTTCTATCCCTGTGCTCACAGAAAGCTGTTAGAGGACCTCCCGCCTCTAGCGGCCGGAAGGCTCTCCGATGACTAAGTTAGTCCTGAATCCAAGAAGTTCTCAGTAAGCACAAGAAGAATTCTGAAATCCAAATAGCATGTAGTGTTCATCAGTGGTTGGACTCCTGCTTATATACTTGCCTTTTGGGATTCCAGCTTCTCGCTAGAATCGAGGTCTGTATGGGACTCCTCGTCCATTTTCTTTGATTCTGTTGTAGTTTGACAGGTGTCTGGCCACATTCTCTGACAAGAGAGAATGTCAGCATGCCTTTTCACTATTCTGGGGGCTCTAAATATTCCTTTGGGAATGGTGGTCTGACACGCGTGCTATCCACCGTCTGCTGGATGATTGACACCTAGATACCTTGTCTGCCACCTTTTCCCACACTATATTACTGGATGTCGCATTGGTGGATGTCGGCCGCATAGGGCCAACCTAATCTGCACAGCGGGCAATACTTCGTGCATGTGTCTAGTTGCACTGTCACACTCTAGAAATTTTATAATTTCCATTCGTCTCCCATAAATTGATAAATAAATTTTAAATTGGAAATCCTATCTCTGTTTGTTACCAACCGATGTGTTTCGGTAAATCTGCAAAATCGTTCGTTCGTTCGTCGTATTCGTTGGTAACCTTGCGGAAGGTCACGACGCGGCCCTAAAATGCTTATTAGATGTCTAGAACATTTTAGAAATGTCCGGGGTTGCTTCGGGAAGGCTCAGAAGTAGTTCGGAGTTGTTTTGGGGCATTTTCAAGTGCTCGTCCGGACCAAGGTTGGTCCCGTCCGGACGACGGTGTAGTGAGTTTGGGTTTGACAGGTGTCTGGCCACATTCTCTGACAAGAGAGAATGTCAGCATGCCTTTTCACTATTCTGAGGGCTCTAAATATTCCTTTGGGAATGGTGGTCTGACACGCGTGCTGTCCACCATCCGCTGGATGATTGACACCTAGATACCTTGTCTGCCACCTTTTCCCACACTATATTACTGGATGTCGCATTGGTGGATGTCGGCCGCATAGGGCCAACCTAATCTGCACATCGGGCACTACTTCGTGTATGTATCCAGCTGCACTGTCACACTCTAGAAATTTTATAATTTCCATTCGTCTCCTATAAATTGATAAATAAATTTTAAATTAGAAATCCTATCTCTGTTTGTCACCAACCGATGTGTTTCGGTAAATCTGCAAAATTGTTCGTTCGTCGTATTCGTTGGTGACCTTGCGGAAGGTCATGACGCGGCCTTAATATGCTTATTAGATGTCTAGAATATTTTAGAAATGTCCGGGGTTGCGTCGGGAAGGCTCGAAAGTCGTTCGGAGTTGTTTTGGGGAATTTTCAGGTGGCTCGTCCGGACCAAGGTTGGTCCCGTCCGGACGACGGTGTAGTGAGTTTGGGTTTGAGCTTTAGGAGGTCTCGTCCAGACTGTGGTGGGTCTCGTCCGGACGGCCAAGGTTCCTTGTCCGAACGACGGTGGTCCCGTCCGGACAGCGCGATAGCGAGTTGTGCGAAATGTTGGGTTTTTAATGTTTAAGTGTGGCCCAGCCCCTCTTTTCTCTCATTTGGTCCGCCCCCTTCTCACTCTAACCCTAAATCTCCCTCTCCCTCTCACTTCTCTCTTCAATCCTCCCCCATCCTTCAAGATTCAAGGGTTTTGCCCTTCATTAACATCGGTGAGCACGGCGAGGGCTACGCGTAGACGGGTTTAGATCGTGGTGGAACGGTAAGTCTCTCTCTCTCTCAAACCCTAGCTTCTATATTCGTTCTCCTCCATGCTTGGCTAACAGTTGAGCCTTGTAGGTTGCGGTAAGAGCTTCGAAGCGGTGGGTTCGGATCGCAGTGGTGCGGTGGACGTTTTCCGGTGACTTCTCCGGCGACTTTTCCAGTGACGCTCCGGTGGGTAACTTCTAACTCTTACCTAGTATGCGTGGGTGTGCGTATTTCCATTCCATGTTTTATTACTTCGTCGATCGTTGATTCATTATATGTAGTCGTATCGCGTGTGGTACGATTGGTTGGTGTCGAGTTAGCCTAGGGTGATCGTGTTGATCTTGTAGTGGGGTAGAGGTGGAGAGAACAACTTGTGTGTGAATGATCACTCTTAGAATTATATAAGCGCCAAGTGTTCGATGAATTGCCCGAATGGGTCTTGAGGTGGATTTTTGGTGTGTCGATGGTGTCGAATCATAGTGTTAACTTACTTGGGTCCTTACGATATCGCGAGAGCGCGAGTTATGGTGAAATGGGGATTTCCCCCCTTGTTGTCGATTATGGTGAACCTTCTATCATTTGGGATTGGTCGTGAAAATTCTTGGCGTATGTGGGTGTTGTGGCTTTCTTTGAGTGTTCGAAACATTATGGTATGGTTGGTATAAGCCCCCTTAGTGTTGTGACAATGGGAGGTCAGAAATTGGTGATGGACCTTACCTTTGAGGGGATCGTGGAAACATGGAAAAATTAATGGGTTGATCTACAATGAAATGTACCCAATGAACGTAATAAACGACCAATACGAGGGATGGATCCTACGAGGACCACCCTTAGCCAATCCTTAATCTTTTACTTAAACTTATCAATGGAGCAAAGAAGTATAATGTGGGGTTGACTTGGATGATTCTTGCACAAGTCCTTTTACCGTGTTGAGTGGGAGATATGCGTTCCTTCAAGTCACGGAATCACTAGATGTCATTGATGGGTGAGGATCTAGGAATAATGTCTTGTGGCCATAGGCAGGAAATATGAGTTCCTAGAAGTCTCAGAATACACTAGTTACGTTGGCCGACGTGATCCTGGAATGGTAGCTCAACCCATGTTCTTAACTTCCTCTTGTGATGAGGCGATGTTTGCGGCTCGCTTGTTCAGGAGTATGTGGAAAATGAATATTGGAATGAAATAACCAAAGTGTGATGGAGATGTTGTACCCCTTGGGTGGGTCAAGGCAGGGGAAAATAATGGAATGTGTAACTCCAATATTCAATATAAAAAACGATCATGCGAATCCAAGACCCTAACAATGAACGTGATAATGATGTGGAGATGAGGAGATTTGGGTGTGGGATTCTTGCAAGTGATTTGTGAGTGTTGATCGTGTTAAGACTATGGTTTGGGTTGTGGGTGGATGAGGTCAAGTGATGAGGCCGTCATATTCCTTAGTAGTGTTCTCTAGTGGTGACTTTCACGTTGGGGACTTTGATCGTGGTTTGGGTGACACTCTACTTGTTCGACCTTGGAGATATTCTTAGTCTCACGTCACTTGGGTGGGTGTGTGCGTACATGTATCGTACCTTAATTTTGACTTGACTTTCCTTTGGTTTTGTGATACTTAGGCTTGCATGCACTCGTGCATGCTTTGTAGTCGTTAGTTGTTACCTCACTGAGCTGTGGTTCGCTCAGGCCCTCCTTTCTTTCTCTTTTCCAGGATTGTGTTGTATGGTTTTTCGTGCAGGGGGATTTGGAGATTGAGCTAGCAGCTGGTTCCCTTAGGAGCTGCAGCCCTGGGTTCTCCTTTGTACCTTTGTACTCTCTTTTACAGTTTATATTGTACAGTTATAGTTGTACTTTTCTTTCCCTATACTCTTTCAGTTTTTTATATTGTATCAAGATTAATGTAATGAGAACTTCTACTGCAATGCATCTGTATAGTAACCGTTAACTCCCCAGTGTTTGTGCTTACTGTGTTTAAAAAAAAATATGTTGAAAATGTTTTATTTAAAAACTTGGGGTGTTATAGTTGGTATCAGAGCTTTCGGTTTGAATACCTTTGGACCATGGGGAGACACCTAGTCTCCATAGGTTCCTAGGGTCATTACGATTGATATGATTGTTCTCGTGCATATTGGAGCACCGTTTGTCTTGGGTTTGCTTCCTTAGAGTCATTTGTTTCGTTTCGAATCCTTCTTGGGTTGCCGAGTTTCTTTGAAATGCTGGGAGATGAGTGTTGTTCCTCCCCGTAAGGCTATGAATGTGTTGGCGGTTGTGCGCTTGGATGACTAGTTTTCTCGAGATTGTGGTGTTGCTTCCATTATTCCGCTGAGTTTTGGACTCTCTTGTGGTTGTATAGGGGGGATTGTAATTCGTGGTAGGATGTGGGGTCTTGAGGCTTGTTGGTTTTTCCGTTTTGAGGCATAAATTTGTGATTGTCTTATAATTTTGTGAATCCCTTGGGTTCTCCATTCGTGCATCTGCGGGCAAGATGAGGGTTGTGCGTCCTACTTCTCGTGTGATCTGATGTTTGCGCCTATCTTTCGGGTACTTAGCCTCTTTAAGACTTTATACATTCTATGCGATGTATCCATTCTTTTCTAATTCGTTGCGAATACTCACGTTTAGTGTCTTGGACTGTTCTTTGTGCCAGTGTTTCGATGGCTTTTAGGCGTGTGGCAAATCAGAATCGTCGTGGTATCGCTACTCCTGGAATTGTTCCCAGAGACGGAGTTCAGTTTTAGTTCAATCAGTTGACCGAGAGATTGGTTACAGCCATTGCGGCATGTGGTCGCGAATCAGGTTTGTTGTTGGGTAATGAGAGAAATCGATCTTCACAGATAGTTAGAGATTTTCTTCACTTTAATCCTCCTTAGTTCAATGGTTCCGGGAATCCATTCGAGGCAAATCATTGGCTCGTTGAGATTTGCAAAGTTCTAGATGCGTTGGAAATCACTGAAGACTCTATTCGAGTATCCTTAGCGACTTTTCAATTGATTGGGGAAGCCGGTGTGTGGTGTAATTCACTGACACAAAGTGATGGAGTACCGAGTCCCTCTTCTTCGGAAGGTATGTTTTGAGTTCAATTTGAAGCTGTGTTTGATGCCCAGTATTTTCCTGACTCTTGTCGTGAGGCGGTGGGTCTACAGTTCGAACAATTAATGCAAGGTGACATGACGGTCACTCAGTATGCCTCTAAGTTCCATTCCTTGTTGCGCTTCGCATTGGAGTTGGTCCGATCAGAAAGTTACAAGTGTAGAAGATTCGAGAGAGGTTTGTATCCATTGATTCAGCCATTTGTTGTGGGTCAGCACATTCAGAGTTTTGCATCATTGCTGGAGAGTGCCAGAGCAGTGGCGTTATGCCTTAGTCGCTTGAAGACGACATCCAGAGTGGAGTCTCCTCCTCATGTTGCTTGCAAGAGTTCAGATTCGTCTGGGAATTTCAGTAAGAAGCGGGGCCATGACCAAGTGGAGTTGTCGTGCAATCGTCGAAGTGGTGGTTCGTCCTCTTCATCACACAGGCCGAGAGTTGCTTTTGTCTTCCATATTGTGTGCCATAAATATCGCCATCCAGGTCATTTTCGTTCGCAGTGCACTGTGCCAGTCCCTCCTCCTAAATCTTGTTTCTTGTGCGGCGAAGTTGGTCACGCGGAAAGAGTTTGCCCCAAGCAATGATGATTCAAGGTTGAAGAAATTGACGGCGTCCTTTGTTTGTTCCTTGGTCAAGTTTCGCTTCCGTATTGGGTTTGTGGATGTCCGTGTACTCGTCGTGTTGTTAAGATTCCACTTTTGAATTGTGATCTTTCTTATGTATCGTTTTCCTTTGGGATTGTATTGAAAACTATGTTGAACTGTGATCATGTGTTGCACATTATATTCGATCGTGATCAAGTGGGGCGTTTTGTTTAAACTTCAAAATTTGTGGTTGGAACTCTATTTTTTTTGTTGTTGGCAAAAAAAGGGGAATGTTGTCGTGGATTCTTTTGGATCGTTCCATGTTCTCGACTTCGTCATTGGAAGTCCTACACAGGTTGATCTTGTGGCGTTGTGTGGAACAAAC
>NMUG010012958.1:0-10233 GCA_002855965.1 Monotropa hypopitys
AAAGAAGAGGGGATGAAAACCATGCCACCGACTAACGAGACCAACGTAGTCACTTCCCAATAATTAAATCAGAATCAAAACATACCTCCACAAAAAAACTTCCTAAGAGTAAGATAACAACAAGAGTGGGAGTGAATTCAACCAAAACGCATGGATTCGATACGGTGGTTCGAACACTCGGTCAAGCAAAAGTACAACTTTGCTTCGACATCCTATGATTCGTCCGCGATAGCTTCGATGCAAGGGCATGCTTTACAACAAAGGAACACCAAACTTGAGAAAACCCACGTTCCACACAAAAACTAAAAGGGACAACTCTCGATAAGGTGTGGACACGTCGATACAAAAGGACACACCGAGGATACACCGACACAGAAAGGACACGCCAAAGATACACTGACACGCCAAGGACACACCGAGGACATGCCTTAAGACTTTTAGCACGAATGCTTAGCAACTTATAATTATTGAGGACATGTTATCGCACCAATACCCACGAACCAACCGAAATAAATGCAATACACGAATATGCTCCAAACTCTTGAGCCAAAGAACACACCACACCAAACACACACATCCTAGTGTGGTAACCGTATGACCTTGATGATTTGTTTTGAGATGTCCCAGCCGGTAGCTCTTCTCAAACCAATTCACCACATCAAACGTATATCACATCACAAAAATACTCACGCATCCACGCATGCCAAAATTTGCAAGTGCCAAGCCCAAACAACATGGCATGACACTAAACTCACACCAAGTCTAGACCACAATATGCATTCGTTCCCAACTTTCCTACGGTTAATCAAACACGCATTTCCTTGGTCCACGCACGTCTATCCAACGATCAACACCACGTTCAATGCAAAGCATAACGAACGGAAAGGAAAACTTCCAACTCCACTAGAACCTCGCGACCGAAAAGGGAACAATCGCATTTCAATCAAGAATACCACGACGATAGAGATTTCCACCACATGCATCAAGCAAGATGTGAGCCAAAGATATGTCATCCAAGAATCAACGAGTCTTACAACTTACATTTGAACGAAACACGACTCGGATGGAAGCTATCAAAAGTCAACAAACTTCAAAACTAGTCGCAAGACAAACATAACAAAGGCAACGAAAACAAGAGGGAACATCGATCTAATGCCCAAGAATACCAACCAGAGGAACGTTAATCTATGACTCCGTCGACTCACGAACAAAGGAAAATAGCAAGATTTGCAAGCCGAATTCATCATTCTACACTTAGAATCCTACAAGCCAAGTGGCTGGATTTCAAGATTCAAAATCGGGAAGTAGGTTGGGAAACCAACACGCTAACCAAGACCACTGCTCGAACCATTATTCGCAATGTCACACGGAAAGGAGTAGGGAAAGAATTTCTTCTCCAAAGGTGATTTCGAGATTATAAGAATATTTCTTCAAGCCATCGCAATCGTACCCCACCAAGCTGCCAATGCGCTACTCTGATGCCAATACTAACAATTTTGAACGTATAGAGGATCTCATGAATTCTAACAGGCCAAGGGTTGACCTCAATCAGATCATCTAACGAGAAACTATAAAGATGCTCACGACACTCACACGCATGTTCCACAATCAACTAGGTCATCGAGCACAAATGCATCTAAGGCCAATGCATAACCACCGGATATAGGATTCCAAACGGTTAACTAAACCACCTTCACCACAAAATGAAACATCTAGCCAAGGACGAATGTGTCCCGACTCGCACCTTAAGCCAATGGTTAGCCCAAAATAACTCTACCACTTCAACTCGGACTTATGGCTAACAAAACTAAGATGATCTTACAAAAATCTATGACCAATGAGTTATACCCCTTAAAGAAAAATATCCCAACAATCTTGGCGACGCCTCAAGGTCCTTCATAAGACTACGGAAAGACTTAAACTCAAACGGATAGATATGCCTCAATCCCAATAACCTCAAGGGAACTCACACCCTAACCATAGAAAAATAACCAATTCTTACAAACTTGAGAGATTCCAATTGGAAACTTCGACACTAACGATAACCGAGTCATGAGCGATTGAACATACCATGCCGCTAAGGCCAAACTTTACCCTCCCAAACCACAAAATAAGGAATGAGTACAACTAGGACACCACCGGTAGGATAAGATAAGGGGAAAACACCAATGATGAAACTAACGCCAATTCACATCTCGCATCCAAGGACGATGGACTAAAGCAACATGCCACTACGATCAAAATTTCACCTCCCGACCCACGGGGCAAGGAACAACACAAAGATTTCCAAACTACACTAATAATTCGTTTCTCAATACAAAATCCAAAACGAGTACAAATAATTTAATCCCGCAAAGAGATATGACCGATGGGTCATACCCTTTAAAGAAGAATACTAGGAAATCTCAGTAATGCCTCAAAATTTCTACCAAATAAAAGGAAAAACCTATTCGAATGAACCACAAGGCCCATTTTACCAACCACTACACGAGTGTTAATACCTCCTCCTAGAGAAACAACCAACTTTGAAAGAAAAGGATCCAAGAGATATCACTAATCACCAAATCAAAACCAAAGTCACCAAAATCTCAATATAGGGTGTCAACAAGGCCTAAGTTCCATTTTAACAACGACACGGTAAAGGATAACCTCAAGAATAATCCTCGAGTACTTCCACAAATCGCATCTTGCCACAACCACAATCTCAACTCTAATGGAATATAGGAGCCTAAAACCAACTAATAACCACAACGATGCACAAAGGTCACTATGAACGAGGACACAAAAGCACCTAGACATCGCAAAGCAACTAGACTTGCTACAAGAGATCAATACTCAACTTCCAAAGGATGGAGAAACTCAACACTCGTGGAAGGAGACCAACAAGCAGGATACCTCAAGAATACAAGACCATGATGCGATAGAGCACACCAAGTACACAGACACGACCGAAGAACAATGTAATGACCAAGAGAACCCATAGAGACTAAGTGTCTCCTCATGGCTCCAAGGTATTCGAACCGAAATCTCTGATACCAAGTTGTCACGCCCCGGATTTTCAAACCATTTTTTAAAAACAAATTAAATCATAAACAGGGGATACAACTACTTGCCATTCAGATACACATTCAGTTGAATTCTCATTACATGATACATGGTACAATCAGGAACTACAAGCGGAAGTAAAGTACAAATGCCATACATGGCTACAACTGAAACTGAAGTACAAGTAAGGGAAAGTACAGCTACAAAACTGTATCTACGCTACCCTGTACAAAGGAAGTCACTGCAACTGAGGCAGCCGAGTCCAAGAAAACCCAGTAGCTGACTCCAACTCCAAGTCCGTCTAGCCCTGCAACACAGACTAGAAAAAGGAAAAGAAAGAGGGTCTGATCACACAACAGCTCAGTGAGAAAACCCCTAACTACTACCAAGCATGCACATGTGGTGTGTGCCTACATGTCCACAAGTGAACATATAGTAATAGTAAAGAAGCTAAGTGCACATAGTGTAAGCATAACATAAGACAACAGGGACACAGGCATATCGTCAACAAGTGCATATAATCAAACCGTAACCTCAAGTGAGTACAAAGTGGTGTGACGTCCCAAGTCCAACCGAAGCAACATCTAATCTCAACTCAACCTACCTTACTACTAAGGTACAACAACTCGACGGATCTACTAAAGATCCCAAACCAACACTGTGCCAAAATATCTAACCCGAACTCACATTGCGAACCACATCAACTATCATTCGTTAAGTGATGGATTTATAATCCATATTGGATTTTTGAGATGTTTCTGTCTTTTCTATCTTTCCGTTTATTTACTTCACAATAGGAATGAATCCAAGAATCCCCTCATAAGTCCATTCTTGATTCACCCATCCATCCTCGTCAAGTATTTCCAATCATTCCATATCTTCGCATTAGGCATAAATCTAAGAATCCCATCATAAGTCCATTCTTGATTTATCCTTTCATTTCCATACACCATGAATAAATCCAAGAATACCCTCTTAAGTCCACTCTTGATTTATCCTGATCTTTCATTCATCATGTTTTCGCAATTCCTTTCATATTGGATTGGGTCCGGCATAGTAGTAGTCGGCACACTATCCTTTCCCCTCGTTATTCCCCAACTCGTTGGGAGGGCTACGCTACAGCCCCATTATGCTCAATGTGGTGACGCAACCACCGGGGAAGTCCAACATCTGTCTATTCCCGTTGTGCATAATGTCATGGATGGTGTGACTATCCAGGGAAGTACGGCCACAACCTATTCCCACCAAACACTCCGGCGTTCCCCAACTCATTGGAAGGGCCCACGATACCCTATGATTCCACGTCGTTAAATGATTTTGTTTCATTTTCTCATATCGTTGTTACCATGCCAAACCGAGGCTATCAAACCACATCATTTCATGTAAATCTACTCGATCCCATTTTCGTTCATCACAAGTTTCCCAATATAATAGATTCACGATTGAGTACGAGTAGCCCTCGTGGGGCACATCCTCCATATTCGATGTTCATTTTGTTACGTTGAATGTGTTGTCAAGTCATTCCACTCTTATCTCAACCTTAATCGGATCAATGGGAGAATCCACCGATTCTATCCTTCACATGTTCACTATTCATCTCAACACTTCCCTTTGATACGTTCAAGGGTGACCAACAGGTATAAGGGTGCATACGACTACGACCATACCAAAGGATAACCCATGCCAACTAGGAGAAGTCACCACAATAACCTAGAGGTCCAACTAGACCCATTTTGACTCCCGTTATTCACTTAAGACTTTTATCGAACACTTGATGCTCACCAAACCCCATGGATCCTACGGTGATTTTACGGACTCAACGTGACCGAAGATGCAACCACATAAGTCGTAGGGTGACTTAGCGATGTCAATTTCTCCAAGACATGGTTCAAGATTCATTGGGGCATTTTGTCGAACACTTGGTGCATGTTGAACTCCAAGGGGCCTACGGTGCAAATAAGGATACCATACGACCAGCCGCACACCCATACAAGTCCTACGGTAACCCAATGATACCAATTCCTTTACAATACAAATCCAATCTCACTAAGACATTTCATCGAACACCCTAGGTCCATTCGATCATAAAAACTCCATAACCCATGAAATACGAAATTTATGCAAACAACTACGGAAATGAAGCCTATGTACACACACACACACATACTTGACAATAGTTAAGAATTTACCCACCGTGGCATCGCCGGAGAAGTCACCGGAAAACATCCTCTGCACCGCCGTTATCCGAACCCGCCACCGCGTAGATCTCGAAGCTCTCATCAATGTTTGTGAAGAGCAAAACTCCATTGCTCGACGTCGGAAGGTGACCGGAATCCAAAATCTCGCCGGATGGATTCATGATGGAGGTTGCCGGAGAGCTCTTGGTGAGGGGAACAAGGTTTCTCCTTGGAGAAACTCCATCCAAAGCTTGGAATGCCTTGTATTTTTAGAGAGAAGTGAGAGAGATGAGAGAAATATATAGAGAGAGTATGTGGCGGTAGAGAGAGAGAGAGAGAGAATATGTGGCGGTAGAGAGAGAGAGAGGAGTGAAAAAATGATGTTTTTCGGACAAAAAATATATATATATATATATGGCCCCCTAAAAAGTCAGTTTTGCCCTTCAAAAATTGCCGCGAAACAGGCCTGTTATCGATAACCAGGTGCTTGGTTATCGATAACCAGCCTCTCTGACCTTACCACGGAACAAGGGCAAAATGGGTTATCGATAACATGAATTTTATGTTATCGATAACCAGACTCTCAGGTTTTCCATGGACCAGTTGGGTTATCGATAACATGAATTTCGTGTTATCGATAACCAAACTCTCAGTTTTTTGGCTTGAATAGATCGGGTTATCGATAACCCAAAATCCTTGGTTATCGATAACCAACTCTACTAAACAAGGGGACAAACTGTTGCGAGGTAAATCGGGCATAACTGTTTTGTCCGATCTCCGATTGTGACGATTCAAGTTGCGTTGGATTCCTAATGAAATTATCTACCACTTTCATACATACTAAATTTCAGTTTTCAGAGAATATCGGGGTCGTAATGGGCCTCGAACGCCCTCCGCACATTGTCAGAATGACCAAAAATCATACCAACTCAAAACTGGAGATCCTCACCACTCCAAATCGCTAGATTATCATCTATCGAACCCAACCTTCGTTGATTAAAAACAATATATATTTTAATTAAAAAAATAAATTTAAAATTCTAGGTCGTTACAGAATTTGAGGAGATTGTTAAAATGATATTGGAACATAATCACAGAGAGGACTTTGCGTTTATTAAGTTGTCCCGTTCTCATTGAAAGACAAGACTAAGACCTGGCTCAATTCATTGAGATCAAGGTCAATCATGAGTTGGGGGATCTTTTGAAAGAGTTTTTCAAGAAATTTTTCCCAACACATAGAACAATCGCATTGAAAAAACAGATCCAAAATTTTTCAGAAGACTAAATGAATCATTCTATCAATGCTGGGAAAGATTTAAAGATTTATTGAGTTCCATCCCATACCATGGTTATGAGCCGTGGCAACTCGTGAGCTTCTTTTATGAGGGGACATCTCCTAAGACTAGGCAGTTTGTTGAGATGATGTGCAATGGGGAATTTTTAAGTAAGGACCCCGATGAGGCTTTAGAATATTTTGAACATCTTTTGGAAAATACACAGTCATGAGATATCTTAGATCCAAATGACAGGACTAAGGGTAGTGGTCCAAGCCAATCGAGTGTGAGTGGGAAGTATCATGTATCGGAGGATCTCTATGCGAAGATCTGCAATCTATCTCGGATGATTGAGCAAATGGAAGTGAGAAAGGTGCATGAAGTGGTTGAAAAACTAAGAGAGGAAGAGTTGTGCACCATTTTTTAATCAAGAAATCACAGCACACAAGACTTACCGACCATTCCTGCATTCAAGGAAATTTTGAATGATCAAAATGCAGTGAATGCGGTCATGCAACAGTCTAACCAGTTCAGAAAATCGTTTAATTCCCTTTATTCTGAGACTTATAATCCGGGATAGAGGAATCACCCGAATTTCATATGGAAGAGCGATAATACTGCACAAGCACAACCTCCCCCTCCTCCACCACCAAATTAGTTTCAAAATCAAGGTTACTCGCAACCCCATTTTCAAGGAAAAGTTCCTAACCATCCTCCGGGGTTTGGGTACCAAACTCTCAAGGAAATGCTTCCCAATGTCTTACAATCAACCAATCCGGAAAAATTTGGAAGAACAATTAATTTCATTCATGCAAAGTACTAAACAAGACATTGGGGAACTGAAGAATCAAATCACAAAGTTAAATAGTGTTGTGGGGGGTTTTGCAACAAGAGAAAGGAAAATTTCCTGCGCAACCACAGCACCATTTAAAAACTCAAAACTCTATTGAAGGAACTCCCTCCGGAAGTGAGAATCTTGAAGATGTGAAATCCATAATAACACTCCGGAGTGAAAAAACTGTGAATAATCAAGTTGTAAATCCAAAAGAAAACAAAGAAAAACCAAAATTTTCCAAGGAGAAAAAGGGAAAGGAAGTAATGGAAGAAAAAATTTCTGAAGTGGAAGAGAAGGTTGAGAAGAGTGAGGAGACTTGCCCAATGCCTGCACTATACCCTCAAAGGCTTAATCCTATTCCCAAGTTAAACCACCAATATAAAATATTTGAGCTTTTTAAGCAAGTAAAGGTGAACATCCCTTTGTTGGATGTGATTCGGCAAGTTCCCTCCTATGCCAAGTTCTTAAAGGACTTGTGCACTATTAAGAGGAGGATGAATGTGACAAAAAGGGCCTTTCTTACCGAGCAAGTGAGCTCTATTATCCAATCTAGTGCACCTCCTAAGTATAAAGATCTCGGCTATCCCACGATAGCCATTACCATTGGGGAGGTGAAATTAGAAACAGCATTGCTTGATCTTGGTGCGAGTGTAAACTTGTTACCCTACCATGTGTATGAGACTTTAGGGTTGAAAGAGTTGAAACCTACATCAATGACTTTGCAATTTACAGATAGAAGTGAGAAGAGACCCAAGGGAGTGATAGAGGATGTTCTTGTGCAAGTGGATAAGTTTTATTTCCCTGTTGATTTTGTCGTCCTTGACACTCATCCGGTTGTGAATCTGAAATCTCAAATTCAAGTTATTTTGGGATGCCCATTCTTGGCTACGGCCAACGTATTGGTGAATTGTAGAATGGGTGTCATGCAAATCACTTTTGGGAATATGACTATGGAACTTAATGTGTTTAACATTTGTAAACAACTGGGTGATGATGAGGATGTCTACGAAGTCAATAGTGTGGAGACCACTTCTTTTAGCGGTAGTGGTGAACAAAATGACCCTCTTTTGATGTGTTTAGTGAATGTTGTGATGGAGGACCATGTTCCATCATCGGAAGAGTTAGAGTTTGCTAAATTTCTTGATCATACGGAAGTACATCATGTGAATGGATGGATGCCTAAATATGAGGAGATTGGCACTATTGCACAACATCTCATTCCTTTACATGAACGACCTCTAAAACTTGAGCTGAACCAGCTGCCCTCTTACTTGAAATACGCTTATTTGGGGACAAGGGAATCTCTTCCTGTCATCATCTCATCTGAGCTTACCGTGCAACAAGAGGAACAATTGTTAAAAAATTTTAAACAACACCAAGGGGCAATTGGATGGTCCATTGCTGATCTAAAAGGCATTGATCCTTCCATTTGCACCCATAAAATCTATCTCGAGGAAGAAACAAAACTTGTTAGGCAACCACAAAGACGATTGAATCCAAACATGAAAGAAGTGGTGAGAGGTGAAGTCTTAAAGCTGTTGGATATTGGGATCATTTATCTCATTCCGGATAGCAAGTGGGTGAGTCCAGTACAAGTGGTCCCAAAGAAGGCCAGAATGACCGTCACGAAAAATGATAAAGATGAATTGATTCCTTCACGTGTGGCCACCGGTTGGCGAGTATGTATTGATTACAGAAAGCTAAACACTTGCACTAGAAAAGACCACTTCCCACTTCCTTTCATTGACCAAGTGTTGGAGAGGGTAGCGGGACATGAATTCTATTGTTTCTTAGATGGGTATTCGGGGTACAATCAGATAGAGATTGCACTTGAGGATCAAGAGAAAACCACATTTACATGTCCCTTTGGCACATTTGCCTACCGGCGAATGCCATTTGGATTATGTAATGCCCCCGGTACTTTTCAGAGATGTATGATGGGTATTTTCAGTGATATGCTTGACAAGGTCATGGAGGTATTTATGGACGATTTTTCAGTCTTTGGAACTTCTTTCAACCATTGCCTCCACAACCTTGATCTTGTATTGGAGAGATGTGAGGAGAAAAATTTAGTGCTGAATTGGGAGAAATGCAACTTTATAGTGACGAGTGGAATTTTCCTCAGCCATATTGTGTCACCAAAGGGAATAGAGGTAGATCGGTCAAAGATAGAAATCATTTCCAATCTTCCTATACCAAAAATAGTAAGGGATGTGCGCTTGTTCTTAGGGCATGCCAGTTTTTACCGACAATTTATAAAAGTTTTTAGCTCAATCACAAAACCACTGTGCAGTCTTTTGGCAAAGGATATCCCTTTTCAGTGGACGAGTGAGTGTGACGAAGCTTTCTCCTTCTTCAAGGAGAAGCTTACGTCATCACCCATAATGAGACCACCAGATGGGAACCTTCCTTTCGAAATTATGTGTGATGCCAGTGATTTTGCTATTGGAGATGTGTTAGGGCAACAGAGGGGAAAAGGACCGTGCGTGGTGTATTATGCTAGCAAAACATTGAATGATGCCCAAGTAAATTACACCATCACGGAGGAAGAACTTTTGGTGGTAGTGTTTGCTCTAGATAAGTTTCGGCCTTACGTTTTAGGATCCCCAATCACTATCTTTATGGACCATTCAGCTTTGAAATACCTTTTGACTAAGCAAGATGCAAAGCCAAGATTGATTAGGTGGATCCTACTCCTTCAAGAGTTTGACATTGTCATAAAAGATAAGAAAGGAGTTGAAAATGTAGTGGCTGATCACGTTTCACGGTTGTCTTTTAGCGAGCATGAGCATTCCCTACCCATTGTTGATTCTTTCCCCGATGAGCAAATGTTTTCTGTCAGAACTTGCCCATGGTACGCTGATATAGTGAACTACTTATTCACGGGCAAGGTTCTGGAGAA
>NMUG010012959.1:0-10235 GCA_002855965.1 Monotropa hypopitys
CTCTATCCATATGCATCATTACACATCTTCTTTTTTAAAAAATGAATAAAAAATACAAAATCCGACTAATCTCTAGTCCCCGATTAATCCCCGATTAATCGGCCTAGTCGCTAGTCCCCCCTCGGCCGCCCGGCTAGCGTCTAGCGATTTTTCGAACAGTGCTCTAAATATGCAATTTTCAATTATGTCTCTTTCCATCGTGTTTCTTCTCCATACCATGCTTTTTCTATATTTTTTGTCTTCTATTCCCATTCCTACCAATTATAAAGAGGCTCTATCATTGTCTGGTTGGAAAAGTGTCATAGATCAAGAAATGTTTGTGTTACATCAGAATCGTACTTGGGAGCTTACATCGCTTCCGGTTGGGAAGCAGACAGTTGGTTGTCGTTGGGTGTATACGGTGAAGTATCATCCGAATGGTTTTGTTGAATGTCTCAAGGCCCGATTGGTGGAAAAAGAGTATACTCAGACATAGAATGTGGATTATTTAGAGACTTTCTCTCTGGTGGCTAGATTTAATTCTATTCGTATTCATATCTCTGTGGTTGTCCACTTTCACTGGCCACTATATCAGTTGGACATCAAAAATGACTCCTTGCATGGTGATTTGCAGGACAATGTTTATATGAACCAACCACCATGATATGTTATTTCTGGGAGTGAGCAGAAGGTATGTCACTTGAAGAAGACTGGGTTGAAGCAATCTCCTCGCGCGTGGTTTGACAAGTTTAGTTCCGTCCTTATTCAGTATGGCTTTTGGCGTGCCACCTCAGATCATTCAATGTTTTGTCGTTCGTCTACGAGTGATGTCATTGTTTTGTTTGTGTGTGTGGATGATGTCGTCATCTCTGGGAATGATCAGGTCGGTATTATAGCCTTGAAGGCTTATCTTAGTCAGCAGTTTCATACGAAGGACTTCGGTATTCTTAGATACTTTCTCGGCATTGAGGTGGCTCGTTCTAAGGAAGGTGTGTCTTTGTCTCAATGCAAGTATACTTTAGACTTGCTTTCTAAGACATGGATGTTGAGTTCTCGGCCCGTTGATATTCTTATGGATTATCATGACAAGCTTAATGCTGACAAGGGTGAGTTATTTGATGATGTGGAATAGTATAGATGATTGGTTGGAAAGCTAATTTATCTCATTGTTACACGGCCAGACATCACCTATACAGTTAGTATAGTTAGTCAGTTCATACAAACTCCTCGACAATCCCATATGCAGTCTCTCTCTCGTATTTTGTGCTACATAAAGGGTGCTCCTGGCAAGGGTCTGTTGTACACAGCATCACAGTTGCTCACCGTCACGGGCTTCAGTGATGCTGACTGGGCAGGGAGTATGAGTGATAGAAGGTCTATGTCGGGATATTGCACCTTTGTTGGTGGTAATCTAGTAACATGTCGTAGTAAGAATCAAATTGTTATGCCTCATTCCAGTGCAGAGACTGAGTATCGCGCTATGGCCCATACATGTTCTGAGATGATTTCGGTACAGTCTCTTGTTCATGACATGAATATTACGGTTCCTACTCCCATGGAGATGCTTTGTGATAATCAGTCTGCCATTTACTTTGCTAATAATCCTGTGTTTCATGAGCGTACTAAGCACATCAAAGTGGATTGTCATTTTATTTTTCATTGGTTGACACATAAGCGCATCGTCACTCCGTATGTTCGGTTTGAAGATCAGTTGGGTGATATTCTCACCAAACCACTTGCTCGTGGTCTTTTTTTTTTAATTTTGTGTGGCAAGTTGGGCATGTTTGATCTATATGCTCCAGCTTGAGGGGATGTTAGATTTATAGTATTGAGCTTATTGGTAGTTTATATATGGGCCTATTCTATATGGGCTTAATATGTAATTTAGGGTTTTATGTTTTTAATATAAATATAAATATGTAAGATCTAGGGCTATTATGCTCTCTTATTCTTCTCTCTCCCTTCTCTCTTTCTGTCTCTCCTAATCTTTAACTCATTTATTTGTATAGAGAAAGGAGGAGAGTGAGATGGTCTAAGTACATTTTTCTTTACAATTTCTCACTGTAAGAATAGGAGGGTTTGTAGCTCATGCTCCTTTTGTTAATAAGAATCTTCAGTGATGTATTGTAAGCTGTGAGTTCTGTAGTTTTGTAATGTGTATTATGAGTTTTGTAATGTTATTGTATGTCCATTGCGTTTTTTCAGGTTCTAATAAGGTATGGAAAATTTTCAAATGCCACTCTTCTGTTGGATTTTGGGTTTACTCTTCCTTGCAACATTTATGACGAGGTTAGTCTCATGTTTCAAATTGAAAAGGCTCTTTGTGTTCCAGTTTCTATTGAGATGACATTCTATTGTAGATTAGAGTACCCATTTGTTAATATTCTTGTCAGTTGATTCGATCATTATGTACCATTCTAACCAGGCAGAATTTTGTTCTCTTTCTTCGATCATTTCCCCTAAGCAAATTGTTTTATTCCAGTTCTATAGTTGTTGTAAATGTGAATATAGAGTAGCACTTTGTGATTGTTTTCATTTATATTATTCATTACGTTAGTTTAGACTTTATGATTTCTAGGATTCACTAGGATTTATCTATTTAATCTAATGATTAAGCTTGTAATCCATCATCTCTTAAATAAGCAATATAACACATATTTTCTCTCTCTCTCTCTCTCTTTTGCATTGTATGACATGGTATCAGAGCATTAGGTTTAAGGGTTCATTGTTTGCACCAGCTGCAACTTCTCTTTTGCATTTGCATTTGCATCTGCAACTTCTTTGCCCATTTTGTTTTATACCTGCATCTTCTCCCACAGAATTGCATCATCAGTTCTGCATCTGCAGCTTTTGTATCTTTCGTGAACTCCGATAACCTTTTTCGGAGCACGCCCAACTTCCAGAAGCCTCTGTTTTGCACCTCCAATCCATTGTTCTGCAACCTGCAGTTTCTGATACAGAACTGAACATCTCCAAACTCGCTCAACCTTTTTTTGTGCATCTAAACTCCAGTTTCTGCATCTCCGAACTGCAGTTTTGGCATGCAGATTACAGTTTCGGCACCTTCAGACTACACTTCGGCACCTCCAGATTGCAGTTTCAGCACTTCCGGACTGCAATTTCGGCATCCATACTGCGGTCTCAGCACCTTCGGACTGCAGTTTCTGTATCAAGGACTCTAGTTTCGTTCTCCAGACTGCACTTGCAGCCTTGTTAGTTTGTAATTTTTAGTCATTGTTGGTCACTGCCGGGGCCTTCTTGACCTCCGACGACCTTTGTTTCAGCCATTGTTTGAGCAATTTTTGCAGTATCAAACTTTTGTAGCTGACACTCACGAGAATCAATTACAAGCTTCTTCCATGACAATTACTGTCATGTTTTCATGGTTCTTTTATCACAAATATCTTGCCCACCACAATTACTCTGGTGTTTTGGGAAAATCGTCTTTCACTGATATTTCTGAGTGTCAAGGATGTAAACTTGCAAAAATAATTGTTTTACCATTTAATAAAAGTTATTCTATATCTACTTTTTCCTTTTCTCTTGTTCATACTAATGTCTGGGGTCCATCTCCTGTTATTTCAAAAAGGCTCAACATATTATGTCTCTTTTATTGATTATTATTTTCGATTCACATGGGTTTATCTTATGAAATGTAAATTTGATTTCTATGAGATTTATCGGTCTTTTCAGTCAATGGTCACTACTCAGTTTTCTTCAATAATAAAATTTTTGCGATCTGATTTGGGTGAGGAGTATACAATAGCTGCTTTTACTGATTACTTGTCATCTCTAGGTATCATACATTAGTCCTCTTGTAGTGGCACTCCTGCTTAAAATGGTCGTGTTGAACGTAAACATCATCATCTTGTTGAGACTGCTAGATCTTTTTTTCTCTCTGTCTCTGTTCCCTATTGTTTTCAGGGTCAAACAGTGCTCGCTACTACATTTCTTATCAATCGTATGCCCATTCCACTTTTGTCTGGAAAAAACCCTTATGAGGTATTATTTTCTACCGCTTCCAATTACTTGCTTCTTTGGGTATTTGGTTGTGTGTTTTGTTCTCCTTCCTAAACAAGCTCTTACTAAACTCAGTGCTTAATCTACTCTCTGTGTTTTTCTGGGCTATAGCCCTACTCAAAAGGACTATCACTATTATGATCATGTGTCTTAGCTCATCATCTCTATGTCTCCCGGCATGTCGTCTTCTGTGAGCGTCTACCCTAATATCAGCTTCCCTCTGTCTCTCCCTCTATCTCTAAACATGAATTACTATCCATTGATCCCTTTTCAGATGAACTCACCTATGCCTAGTACATATCTACTATTCCTCCTGATCATATGCCTATTTCAGTTGTCACCTCTCCTGCTGCTCTTTCACCTACTCCCCTTCTGATCAACTCATGACGACGGCCATCAGAACCACCAGCCCCTCCCCTTGTCCCATCTACCTCTGTGGATTCTGATCCTGCTCCTTGCCGCTACCCACTTCGTGATAGGCGCACTGTGCAAAGGTTGAGTTTTTCTAACACTTGTTTTTCAGCTTCTCACTGTACTATTTTATCTTTCATACATTCTTATTCTGAATCTTAGTCTTATAAGGAGGCCTGTCAGGATCCTAAGTTGATCATTGTTATGGAAGAAGAACTTTGTGGTCTTTCTAAAACTTCTACATAGGAGATGGTACCTTGCTCTACAGGCAACATATTATTAGTTGTAAATGGATATTCAAAGTTAAAACTCATTCTAATGGGATATTAGAGCAGTATAAGGTACGTCTTGTAGCTAAAGATTTCTCTCAGGAGTATGACATTGACTATGAGGAAACTTTTGTACCAGTTGCTAAAATGACATCTCTCCAGACTTTGATTTTTGTTGTTGCCCGTCATTGGTCTCTATATCAGATGGATGTTGAGAATGCCTTTCTCAATGGTCAGTTGACTGATGAAGTTTATATGTGCCCTCCTCCTGGACTATCCCATTCTGCAAGATATATTTGCCACCTTCGTCGAGCCTTGTATGGTCTTAAACAGACTCCTCGAGCTTGGTATGATCACTTTCAAGGTGTTGTTACCCAACTTGATTTTCTTCCCAGTGTTCATAATCGACATTGTTCCTTCTTCGCACCACCAATGGGCTTGTTATCTTGCTTCTCTATGTGGATGATATGATCATCACCGGATCTAATCCTATTGTTTTTTCTCATGTCAAACGACATCTGTTTGATACATTTGAGATGATAGACTTGGGTCATCTACGATACTTTCTTGGGATTGAAGTTGCGTACTCTCTAAAAGGTTATTTCTTGTCTTAAGCTAAGTATGCTAATGAGATCATTCATCGTGCTCGTCTCACTGACTCCAAGACATTTGCTACATTAATTGAACTATATGCTCAGTTTTCCTCGACTGATGGGGATTCTTTAGATGATCCTACTCTTTATCGGGAGCCTATAGACTGTTTAGTTTATTTGACTGTGACTCGTCCAGATCTGACTTATGCTATACATATTGTGAGCAAGTTTATTTCTATCCTACGATCCACTCATTGGTCTGCTTTACTGTGTACCATGCGCTATGTTCAGGGAATGATATTTCAGGGTCTTCTTTTATCTTCTACTTCTTCATTGGAGCTGCATGCTTATGTTTATGCTTATGCTAACTAGACTGGTGATGTTATGGATTGCAAGCCTACCTCGGCCCTTTGAGTTTTTCTTGGGTACTCTCTTTTCTTGGAGCAGCAAGAAACAATCTGTTATTGTTTGCTGTACTGTTGTGGCTGAATACAGTGTAATGGCTCAGGCCACTCCTGAGATTATTTGGCTGTGTTGCCTTATTTCTTATTTGGATGCTCCTCAATCGTCTCCTACACCTCTCTACTGTGACAATCGTAGTGTTATTCAGATTGCTCATAACACTGTTTTACATGAGCGCACCAAACATTTTGAGATCGACTGTCATCTAATGTGTCATCATCTCCAAGCCGACACTATCTCTCTACCCTTTGTTCCATCCACTCTTCACCTTACTGATTTCTTCACGAAGACTCACACCTCTCCTCATTTCCAATTTTTGTTGAACAAATTTTCAATGATTTCTATGCAATCATCATGAGTTTGAGGGGGGATATTCTGTTTCTATATTTAGAGATTCTATCACTTTTATTGTATCCCTTTGATTATGTTTTCCTTTTGTTTATTCCTTCCCAAATACTCCATATGTAATTCTATATATTCATGTAATGTCCTTTGTAAAGATACAAGATTCAATACAATTTCATTTTCTCTCTTCATTTGTTATACATATAACAGACGAATTGAATTTGAACAAGTCCTTACTTAATTGAGCCTCGAATAGTTCACGAACAACTCGGTTCATTTGTAGCTCTGCCCTCAATGCTCTCTGCCGCCACCTCTTGAGTTTTGGGGGTGAATATATAGCACTTTGTGATTGTTCTCATTTATATTATTCATTAAGGGTAGTTTATACTTTATAGTTCACTAGTGTTTCTCTATTTAATTTATTGGTTAATCTTGTAATCCATTATCTTTTTTATAAGCAATACACCACATCTCTCTCTCTCTCTCACACACACACACACACTCTCACTCTCACTCTCACTCTCACTCTCTCTCTCTCTCTCTCTCACTCTCACTCTCTCTCTCACTCTCACTCTCTCTCTCACTCATTGTATCAGTAAGACCCTAACCCGAGTTTGCGTTCATAGAGCCATTTGGTTATGGCTTTTTATCTTGTGCATTGGACTTTCAAATATGTTATACCTCATCGACTAATAGGTCTATTCGATGACAGTATTGTGGGCCCTTTTCTATTCTTTTCCTTCCCTTTCTGGCTGGTAAGTTTACTGCAATGATCAATATCCCCCAGTTCAATATTCGTCATCCATTGATTTTTAAGTTTGTGTAGTTTGTCTTCTCCATTAGTATAGTGTAACATGTTTTCCAGAAGCAGAAAAGATTGAAAAGATAATTGATAAGGGATGTCAGTCTGGAAGCTCAGCATTCGTACAGAAGTCAGATCGGGGTGCACCTCAACACTGCGGGGTGGATCTGAGGTCAGCCCTGCAATGGTCATATCTGAGGTCAGCCCTGCAATGGTCATATCTAGGTCAGCCCTGAGGTTAAGCCCGGTCGGAGGAACCTCAGCCTGGGCATTTGTGGCCTAGGTTTCCCGCCTAGTTATTATTCAAAAGAAGAACTCTACTAAGTCAAAACAGAAACGCGGAATGCCAGCCTACGATCGCGGGAGCAGGGGCAATGAATAAGGAAACGTTGCAAATAATCCCGAAGACCTTCCTAAAATAAGGGAGCAGTATAAAATGAGGAGAATGGCTACAATATGAGGTACGAAAATCTTTGAATATCACAACACCTCACGTTTCTCTCTTGATTTGTTTGAACACTCAACTGACTTAAGCATCGGAGGCTCTTTGGCAGGCATCACACCGGTGTCAAGGAGTGTTCTTGCAAGATCTAAAGAACCGTAGAGAAGAACCCAGAAATCAACGTCATCAGTTGGCGCCGTCTGTGGGAAGGTATATTCTTTTCTTTGGTGGCAGATTTCTGAATGGTAAATACTCGATCGATGGCAGGAAGCAACCATAGAGACCTCCCAGCCATTACTCCAGAGATGTTCATGGTCATGCAGCGTCAGGTGGAGGCGTTAACAAAAAGTTTGGAAGAAGTACGACAGGAAAACTAGATTCTGAGGGGCCAAGCAGGCAGAGCAAATCCTAACCCAGCAGTAGGGGTTAATGGAGAGCTCCCACGGGATCTTGAAGGGAATAATGAAAGAGTGGAAGAAAATGAGGGCCGAGGGATGGATTACCAATCCCAACATCAAGAGCCGCAAGCAAGCGGAACCCTGAGGGGAGCCAAGCCGCCCTTGGAGAGGCAAGAGGAAGATCTTCTGGCAGATATGCACGCCCAAATTGACAAGATCCAGAGGCGCGTTCAGGCCAAGGCTCCAGTTACAGTAGAGGAATTGGTGCAGACCACTGATTCGCCATTTACACAACGGGTATTGGACCTGCCATTGCCGGCCAAGTTCAAAATGCCGGTCATCGAATCATTCAGTGGTACCACGGATCCACTGGATCACTTGGAGACCTATAAAAATTTGATGACTCTACAAGCTGTGCCAGATGAAGTCATGTGCAGGTCCTTCCCGGTCACCCTCAAGAGGAGTGCCAGGATGTGGTTCAACAAATTGAGCCCTGGATGCATTGGCAGTTTTAAGGAGTAAAGTCAGAAATTTGTTAGTCACTTCATAGCAGAACAAAGATACAGGAAGCCAGACACATATCTTCTGACGGTAAGGCAAAAGAAGGGGGAGTCTGTGAGGGAGTATATGACACGCTTCACCCAGGAAGCCATGCAAATTGAAAGCTCTGACGATAAAATGGCAATGGTGGCTTATATTTCAGGCCTATGGTCAGGAGCTCTGTTGTTTAGTCTGACGCAAGACCCGCTGCAGGACATGGTCGAGTTCATGCTCAGAGCTCAAAAGTATATGAATGCGGAGGATGCGCTCAATGCGCGCAGGGGTCGCGACGAGGGGAACCAGGGTCAAGCCCCTGCTGCACCAGTTCAAGTCGACCCCAAGAGGAAAGGTTCCCCAAGGGGAATGGCGCAGGAGTACCGAGGAAAGAGATCAGAGTCTAGGGGCTCACCCCAGAGATTTGGCGGGCCCCTTGAGAAACACAGGTAATACACTCCGTTGATAGCATCAGTGGAGCACATCTTAGGTGACTTGAGAGATGATCCGGACTTGAAATGGCCTGGCAAACTTAAGAGTAACCCCGACAAGCGCCCCAGAGACAAATATTGTTGTTTTCACCGCGATCATGGTCATTACACTAATGATTGCATCGACCTGAAGGGTCAAATCGAGGACCTCATCCAGAGAGGATGTTTGCGAAGGTTCGTTGACAAGAGAGATCAAGGACCTCAGAGAGGAGGACAACGCCGGGAAGAAAGAGCTAGGGTCCCAGAGAACAATTACCCTATAGGTGAAATAAGGGTTATTCACGGTGGGTCTGCCGGTGGTGGCTCATCTAGCTCAGCTCGGAAGGCTCATCTAAGAAGTTTGAGGTCAGATGACCCAATGGAAGTATGTGCTGTGGAAAGACCAGGTAAGCATCCCAAGAGGTCAGGTGTGCTGATCACTTTTTCCGAAGAGGACGAGAAAGGGACGGTATACCCACACGATGACCCACTTGTGGTACACATGGTCATTGCTAATTTTAAGACGAGAAGGGTACTTATTGATAGCGGTAGCTTAGCTGATATTCTTTTCTTGCATGCGTTTGATCAGCTGAGGCTGGGGAGAGAAAGGCTAAGGCCAATGGCATCTCCACTGGTGGGGTTTACGGGGAGACAGTTTATCCAAAGGGGCAGATTTCCCTCCCAGTGACTATGGGAGAAGAAGGCAGCCAGGTGACTACCATGGTGGATTTCCTGGTAGTGGATTCACCCTCGTCATATAATGCCATCCTCGGGAGGGTGCTTCTGAACAAAATTAAGGCAGTAATCTCCACGCATCACCTCAAAGTTAAGTTCCCAACTCCCGAAGGGGTGGGGGAGATGAAAGGAGATCAAAAAATAGCTCGGGAGTGCTACAATTTCTCCGTCAGGCATCATCGCAAGGCGATGCTAATAGAAGGCAGGGCAGTGGAAATGGAGAAGCACGACACGGATTCATAAGCAGTGTCAGGTAACGTTGCCTAATCCCTATGCAAGCCGTACAAGACTACTTTTGTCATGACATTTTTTGAGTTGTATTTGTTAGCTTAATTTAAAGGTTGTACTGCCTTAATTCTCAATAAATAAGTCGTCTGCGTAATAAGAATAAATATTATTGCAAGATTCTACTTGTTCTCACTAACATTGTATGTGTTATTACGACATCATTAAAATCACTAAGGCGAAAAGTGCTAAGGCACAAAAGAGCTCTGCACCACGGTGCAGCCCAGTTCATGCTACGACATCATTAAAATCGCTAAGGCAAAAAGTGCTAAGGCACAAGGGAGCTCTGCACCACGGTGCAGCCCAGTTCATGCTACGGCATCATTAAAATCGCTAAGGCGATAAGTGCTAAGGCACAAGGGAGCTCTGCATTACGGTGTAGCCCAGTTCATGCTACGGCATCATTAAAATCGCTAAGGCAAAAAGTGCTAAGGCACAAAAGAGCTCTGCACCACGGTGCAGCCCAGTTCATGCTACAGCATCATTAAAA
>NMUG010012960.1:0-10233 GCA_002855965.1 Monotropa hypopitys
GGAGTGTCTCGGGGAAGTTTCGGGAGATTTTGGCATAACAATATCGTCGCAGGAGGAGTTTGCATCGGTGCAAGGGAAGCTTGCACCAGTGCACAAACCCACTGTTTTTTTGGAACAAGTCTGCATCGGTGCAGAGGAAGCTTTCACCGGTGCACAAAACATTCTGAATTTTTTTAACAAGTTTGCACCGGTGCAGAGAGGAGTTGCACCGGTGCACAGAGCCAGATTTGGCTTATTAAAGGGCTTTTGGTCTTTTTATGTGTGTGTGTGTGTGGGGGGGGGTATATATGCAATACTTTGAACGATTTTCTCCTATTCTCCTCTTCATTTCCTAACCCTAGAGCAGCCACCCTCCTTCTCTCAAACTCCATAACCATTCTCTCCCTTCTCTCTAGAGTTTAACCCTCTTCCAAGCCTCCATTGAAGTTTTGGCAAGGATTAACGTCGTTCCTCACGTCGAGAGCTTTCCAGCAAGCTACATACCAAAGTCGTTCATGAAGGTTCAAGTCCTAGGGTTTGGTTGAAGCTCTATTGAGGTAGGATATGTTTATCTCTAGTATTGTTCTAGATTGTGCCTTCTTTGTTCTCCCTATTGAATGTTTGCAAGTTAGTCAATTTTGCATCCTACATGAGTTGGTGAAATTGGTATGGACTAGGGAGTTGAATCATGAAATTGGTGGTGGGTTTGTAGTCTCTAGGGATGTCTAATACTATTCCTAGATTCAATTTCATGGGTTGAGCATTGTGTTGAAAACCCCCAAATTTGCATGAACCCTAATTTCTATATTCATGGCTTTTGGTCAATTGAAGGTTATATATTTAAATTGACTTTGTATTCATACAATTGGGCATATTTGATGTGTATTTAATGCATTAGTCACATTGGTCATGTGTGGTGAACATGGGTGGCATGTTGGGTCGATCATCGTATTGTTGAGTCATGAACGGAATAAATGAAATTGATGACCCTCATATAGAATTGGCTAGGAATTAAGACATGAACAAATCAAACTGACTTGACACGATAAATTATGCGAACGAGAAGATTGACTAGGTTTGGCTAGATGATGTAACAACGATAGGGGTTTGACTTATATTGTATATGGGAACGGACTTATGACAGGGTTTCCGGGATGGTCGCGCCATCCATGACATTGTGCACAATGGGGGTATCTTGGCCCTCCCAGCGATTACTTGGGAAACGACGAAAAGGAATGGTTAGTGGGTTTGGCCGCCTACTAAACCAACCCTACCCTATGAACGTTACTTGACACAACGATAATTGGAATTGGGATAACATGGAATGGACTTATGATGGGATTCCATGGAGTATCCATAATATGAAATACAAAGGATGAAATAATTGGGATAACTTGGAATGGACTTATGACGGGATTCCAAGGGGTATCCATTGTATGAAATCGAAGATAAAAAGGTGAACTTATACATGTGTATCATGGAAAGAAATGGAAATTCATATGCATGATTATGTGGTCATTTGGTCTAGTGGTCCTTGTTGTTATATCTTACATGTGGTTATCTTGGTTGGAGTTACATGGTAGTAGTTGGATCATCGCCATTGTTTATGTCTCGTACATATGCATGTGTTGCATGCTCTACATTCACACACGAGTCCACGCCAGTCTTGGACATGCTAGATGATAGATATTTTCTACTTTGGCGTGATACGCCCTTCTATTTATCTCCACAGGTGTTGATCCCTCCCTTGGAGGATGTGATGCATAGCTTATTTTTGGAAGGTTTTTTTGGAAGAAGCCCCTTTTCTCTTTTATGTTCATTTAGGCTCCTTCGAGCTTGTAATAGAGTAGAAGGTTTGTAAAACTATAAACTTGTACTTCTCTTTCTCTCCTTACTTAATGGTTAGGTTGCACCTTTATTTCTTTATCATTCATGCCTAGATTTTCATGCTTATGTGGTTGGGCCATAGGTTGGTACTTAGTTATCTTTATAAATCTAATTTAAAAAAAATGGTTTGAAAATCTGGGGCATGACACTAGTTATGCATAGACTTCGTTGAGAGGGTTAGAGAGAGTTTTTGATATTTTGGAGGTTACTGACGAACAAAAAGTGAGGTTATCATCCTTTAGTCTTAAAGGGGAAGAATTTTCATGGTGGGAGGCCTTTAGCCGACAGAAGACAATGCCATTACCGGGAGTGGAGGGAAGAGAAGGGGACGACAGGAGGCGATACAGCGGCAACCGGGGTGTGAGGGGAGAGAGACGCCGGCAAGAGGAAGAAGAAGAGAGAGAGAGAGAGAGGATGCCGACGTGCGGGATGAAGAGGCGACGGTCGAGGCGAGCGGTGACTGTGCGAGGCATGGAGGTGTGACGGTGGCAGGCAAATCTGTCAGGTTGGCGTACGAGAAGTCCAACAGCGGTTCAGGTGACGTGCAACGGTTGCGTGTGGTGGCGGAAGTGCTTACGCTCCCAATGTGTATTAAGAAGAGACAAGCTCGAAGCGTAGGGAATGCATGTACCAATTTAACTCGGAGTACCGAGATCGGTTCCTCGAGGAGCTTTTGGGGAATTTTAATCACAAAGTATCTCTTTTTGGCTTTTTGAATTAAGTGGCACTAGGATGCCAACCAAGATTTGATATTCGTTGCTCTTTAATACTAATTTGCAAGATTGAAGAAAGTTATCTAATTAAAAGCGGGAGTGGTCATGGCTACGGTCTCCACAACTCTAGGTCTAGTAGTGAAATGTCCATAGGTCGACCTTAGAGATGGATTGCATATTTTCCTCACATGGCATTGTACTAAGTCTAATGCAAGACATAGCATAAAGCATTAGTTGTGACAAGAGTTTTTCTACAACTAATCAAGATGTTAACATTACAATGACTTAGCCGAAAATAGGAGAACTATATGCAACCTCAACCTAAGGTGTAACCTAGGACGGAAGAACACTAAAAGGATCTAGAGCCATGGCCTCCATGGCCATGACCTTCCCCTAAGACTACTCACACATAGCCATAGAAAGATGAAAATCACACAAAGGAAAATAGGGGATCATTAAGAACAAAGCTTAAAATGAGATTGAAGATTAAAGCATAAACTTACTTGTAGCACTTACAATGATAACAACTTAATAGCTAGAAGAGTGCACAAAAGAAATCTGCAGAAACTATTTTCCTTCTTCAAAGCAAAATCTGTCAAAATTATGAACTAGAGAGAGAGAGAGAGAGCTAAGGTAGAGAGAGGGTCTATTTTACTTCTCCAAGACTAATTGAAACTATCCTCCTACATTCCCACATAATACATCCAAGAATATTCCTTCCTTTTGGCATGCAAGATGGACCAATACACAATAAAATCGTGCACATGGTGCATTGGAAAGCATGGGCACAAAGCACAATGCTGTCAGGATTTTGGTCTGCTAGTTGTCTGCACCGGTGCAAAGTGATACTGCACCGGTGCAAAGTGCAATTGTTCGGCATCAGTAAATAGGTGCATCGGTGCAGGGGTAAGGTTGCACCGGTGAAAACTCTGACTAAAACTCACTGCTGGAATCTGAACTTCCCTGCATCGGTGCAGGGGTCTTGTGCACCGGTGCAAACTCTTAAGATTGGCCACTGCTGAGTTTAGCTACAGCTGCATCGGTGCAGGGTACTTGTGCACCGGTGCAAACTCTGTCGAATGTTTCTGCTTGAACTCTGCACCGGTGCAGGACTGATATGTATCGGTGTAAACTCTTTCTGTCGGATTCTGATCAATGTTGCACCGGTGCAGGACTGATATGCACCGGTGCAGAAGTCTGGATTTCTGCAGACAACTTGGTTGAAGGGTGTCCTCAAGGTTGCGAAGGCAATTTTTGGCTCCAACTCTACCAGTAAAGATCGTCAAGCTAAAGGGGACACTCCGGAAGATGTTGGTGGAAGTTTTGCCATCAATTCGTACCCTTTTACTTGTAATCCTGTAATCACATGAACTAAGAGCAAGCATAATATATCTCGTAAACAATCAAGTTACATCGAATATACAGAGTAAAGGATCAAAGTTAGCTCGAATATGTTACCATATTTGGAGCTAATCACAACCCCCAACTTGAACTTGATCGTCCCGAGCAATGAAAACTAAGGCTTAGGTATGCAAATTCGATTCATCAACAACCGTACATGAGATGAGTGTGCCATTCAAAAGTCTCGAAGGCAATCAAAGAAAATCAGTGTACATGTAGGTCGTAACAATCCCGTTCACGTGCAAAAAATAATTATGCGTTGATTTCAAGTCTCACATGGTAACGAGGATTTTCGCTCAAGTCACACATAAATATATCACATCATGCAATTTGGTGTACCATTAAGCAATAAGAGCTTACCAAAACTAGATCAATGAGAATTCAAGCAAGAGAGTCGATAAGAGCCATTTACAAACACTTCATACAATCGATCAAGACAAAAATATGCATTTCACCATGAATCATCAAAGGACTTTTTGGCATATCATGTCACGGCATTCAAAAGGTAGAAAAGGAAAACACAAAACTAAAACGCGGCAACATATAAGGTTTGGTTGACTACCCGCCCGCGATTCCCCCAAAACATGAAAAGACTAATTGGCCAAGACACGTCCAACTCCAAAAAGAAAGAACAGCAACCTACTTCTCCTACTACCCCAAAACAATCACTCGGATGGTCCTTCTTGATTTCCTTCCTCCAACCCTTCAATCTCTTCTTCTTCTCGTTCCTCCTCGCTCTCTTCCTCGGCCGGAGGAATATATTTGGTGCCCGAGGTACTCTCGATATGGGTAGTATGCCGAGCCACTTCTGCCCGGAGCCTTGCTATTTCTTTGCGATCTTGTTTTCGCTCCTTTGCAACTCTTGCATCCTTAATGAGAATCGTGTTTTGACAAAACAGTTTTTTCACCCAAGCTTCCATTCTTTTGTGGAAACTTGGTGGTTCCTCGGGAGTAGGTAAGGATGGTGGAGGTGCGGAAGATGATGGCGCGACCGAAGGTGGCACCGACGATGCCGCTGTGGGAGGGCGTGATCCCCTAGATAGTTTGATGCTTTTAGACAAAGAAGCTGCATTGATCGGCCCCAGGTCACCCATGGTATAGTCTTTCTCCACGATCTTCACCCCTTGGCAGCGGCATAGCTCCGTGATCATACAAGGGAAAGGTAGCTTGAGCTTCAAGGTCGATTTCGTCATGGCATCAATTAATTGATAAAATATCCAAACCGCCCAATCGCATACGAATTCATTGTTCATGAACACATACAAAACCTCCATAGATTTCTCGGTGGGTCTATGCTCCGAACCTCTAGGGAACAAGTTGTAGTGCATCACCTTGGACACCATTCGGTAGTCCGCTTTGAATAGACCAGGTTGATTTGCACCATGATATTGGGTTGGATCCACATAGACGGCTCGACGAATTTCATTCCCGTCAATGACTTCCCCTCCCGCCCTAGGATAATTTCTTGTTTCCGGAGTGGGGCGGGGGTATCCCAAATACTCGGCAATGATGTTGGGGGTAACGAGGATCTTCTTCTCCCCAACGGTGGCCGTGATTTTGTCATTTTGAGATTGGGCGAAGTCTACTTGAGGCTTCATGGTCTTATAAAATTCTATCACCACAGATTTCTTGTAACCAACGAGGGGTAAAAACCAGAATCGCATACCTCTCGCTTCCATTTGGGGTACGCCATGGGCATTGTCTCCCAAGCTTTGGATTTCCACTTGACGCTCGCATCTAAAACCCCTTGTTTGTAAAGTGCTCTCCATTTTCCTTTTGCTTGCGGATTGTGCTTGTTGTTCAACCTTCCGTTTCTTAGGAGTTTTCTTCTTGGGAGCATGCTCCTCCTCCGAGCTTGACTCCTCAGTCTCGGATTCCTCCTCAATAGCTTCACCCATAACTTTCTTCTTGGTAGGACTCTTTTTCTTGGCTGCCATCGCTGCGAGGAGGAGGGACAACCCACAGAGGGTTGCGATTAGCCATAGGAGCACGGGGAATGTGGGTGTTAGTTCGATTAGAGAAGTGGGTATGGTGGAACGAGGGAGGATACGAGCCATTTAGGGTTGATTTTTGAAGTTGAGAGAGAGGTGGAGAAAATTCGAAATTTTTGCAAATGGGGAGAAGATGAGACTAGGGTTCTAGATTTGGAGAGGGAAGTGAGCTTAGAGAGAGGGATTTAGTAGAGAATGGGTTTGACTGGAATACCTTGGTGATTTAAGGATGAAGATGGCTTGGATGCTTCGAAAATCTTGGAGAGGGAGAGAATTCGTTCGTTCGTAGCAGCAAGGAGAAAGAAACCCTGAGATGGAATAGAATATAAGGGATTCGAAAAAATTTTAAGTCTGGGAATCGATGCACCGGTGCAGGAATAGGGTTGTAACGGTGCAAACTTCATTGGAAACTTACTGCTGCTCTGGAATAAAACTGCACCGGTGCAGAAACATGGGTGCATCAGTGCAAACTTCGGGTAAAACTCACTGCTCAGATTTTCATTATGTTGCACCGGTGCAGGAAAATTGGTGCATCGGTGCAAACTGCTTCGTCAACCCACTGCTCAAATATTTAGCAACTTGCACCGGTGCAAGGAAATGATGCATCGGTGCAAACATCAATCACCACTCACTGTCCAGATTTTTCATACTTTGCATCGGTGCAAGGGACTTGGTTGTCAAAAATGGATGGAGGCTAGGGTGGTTATGGTATCATTTTGGCTAGTCATTGCACCTCAACATTCCCCCGGCCTTAGAAATTAGCAAGAAAGATCAACACTCACCCAAACACCGGTATCCTAGGCAATCGAGAATGTATAACATTTTGGCTATGGAAAAAGGGGTCAAGGGGCATGAATATGTGGTCTAATCATAGAAAGAATGCCTTGACTCATTTTCATGGTAAAATACTTCTCTATGCCTTAATCGACTGAGTGCGTTTGTGAGATGTGAGTGATGACAATGTGAATGAGGTGTGATGGTGAGTATGCACAACGTGATCAACGAATAAATCTCCACATGTTATAATTTGCAAATTACGGCTAATGCTCATACACCAATGCACACCAAAATTCTAACATTGCTCTAAGGTCGAAAGAATGGCACATAATGCCCATGCACGATTGTTCCAAAATTTTTTTTTCCACTAAGTTTAAGTCATATTGCTCGACACCATCAACATCAAGATAGGCCCACCCCACCCTCAACTTAAACGGTTACGCGTTCTCGTGGAAGAAAGTTTGAGTTGAAGAAAGACTTACTTGAATGTTGAGCGAGAGAAGAAATGTGACTAAACTTATGACAAGATCCACGGTGAAGTATGTGATGGAACAAAAATATTCTACAAGCACACTACAAAACATGATTAAAGTGAAATCGTAATAGAAGAGAGAAACGTGGTTTAATAATTTCCATTTCGGGGTAGGTCGCTACTCAATAGGTGACATGCTCGGTTTCTTCGAGACATACCCCAATCAAATTTCACCACCATCCCTACTATGCTAGGTCCGTTCAAGCACGGACGAACACTAGAGGTATCTCATCCTCCATGGATTTAACGTCTCCTAAACGCAAAGTCATTGTTTTTAAATCAACCGGGTGGTAAATCAACGTAATTTGGATCCATCAATTCTTCTTCAACTTCCTCTAAAGGAAAATTCTCGAGAAAAGGTTTGAGTCGCTGCCCGTTTACTTTGAAAATTTCATCGTTCGTGGGATTGCGAACTTCAATGGCGCCGTGAGGGTATATTTTATGGACATAATACGGTCCAACCCAACGAGATCTCAACTTTCCCGGAAACAAGTATAACCAGGAGTTGTATAAGAGTACTTTTTGGCCAACCATGATGTGTTTCCTTTGAATGTTTTTATCGTGGAAGTCTTTCACCTTTGCCTTGTAAATGGCTGAAGTTTGGTATGCATCCTTTCGGATTTCCTCGAGTTCATTGATTTGTAGTTTCCGGTGCACTCCGGCTTCGGGGAGTCGAAAGTTCATGGCTTTAATAGCCCAATAGGCTCGATGCTTCCACTCCACCGGAAGGTGGCACGCCTTTCTATAAACTAACCGATAGGGTGAAGCACCCAAAACGGTCTTGTACGCCGTCCGGTATGCCCAAAGAACATCCGGCAAACGCAAGGACCAATCTTTTCTGTCCGGATTTACAGTTTTTTCCAAAATGTGTTTGATTTCGCGGTTAGTCAATTTGGCTTGACCGTTCGTCTGTGGATGGTATGCGGTGGAAACTTTGTGTGTGATGGAGTATTTTTTCATGAGAGTTTCCATCACCCGATTACAAAAGTGCGTCCCTTGATCGCTAATGATGGCACGTGGCATGCCAACACATTGTCTTTCAAGAAGGATACGACCACCTTATGGTCATTGGTTCGGGTGGCAACGACTTCCACCCATTTAGACACATAGTCCACCACAAGAAGGATGTAAGAGTAGCCATAAGAGATTGGGAATGGACCCATGAAATCGATCCCCCAACAATCGAATATTTCGATGGTGATGATGGGGGATAATGACATCATGTTTCGCTGAGTGACCCCGCCAAGTTGTTGGCACCGGTCACAAGCACGACAATACTCATAAGCATCTCGAAAAATAGTGGGCCAATAGAACCCACATTGCAACACCTTGGCTGCCGTTTTCTTCGCTGAAAAATGCCCTCCACATGCTTCGGAGTGGCAAAAAGAAATAATATCACATTGGTCCGAATCGGGGACAAAACGGCGAATCAATTGGTCAACACAATACTTGAAGAGATAAGGGTCATCAAATGCAAAATTTTTCACTTCAAACAAAAATCTCCGAGAATCTTGAGGTGTCCAATGGTCGGGAAGTTTACCCGTGGCAAGGTAATTGACAATATCCGCGTACCAAGGAAGAGTGGACACCGCCAAGAGTTGTTCATACAAAAATTTTTCATTAATCGGGGTGGTCGAGGTATCATGAAATTCCAATCTAGAAAGGTGGTCCGCAACCACATTCTCGACCCTCTTCTTGTCTTTTATGGTCAAATCAAATTCTTGTAGCAAAAGGATCCAACGGATGAGTCGGGCTTTTGCATCTTGTTTGGAGAAGAGATATTTGAGTGCCACGTGGTCGGTGAAAACCACAATCGACGACCCAATCAAATAGGTCCGAAATTTGTCCAATGCGTATACAACCGCCAAGAGTTCTTTTTCAGTAGTTGTGTAATTTACTTGGGCGTCGTTCAACATTTTGCTTGCATAATAAATTACACACGGACCGCTCTCTCTCCGCTGCCCCAAAATAGCCCCTATCGCGAAGTCACTCGCGTCGCACATGAGTTCGAAAGCTAAAGACCAATCGGGGGGTCGAACGACCGGGGGAGTGGTGAGAGTAGATTTTAAAAACTCAAATGCCTTAGTGCACTCGTTTGTCCACACGAACGGGACATCTTTAGCGAGCAAGGCACACAATGGCTTGGTGATGGTGCTAAATTTTTTGATGAAACGCCGGTAGAAACCGGCGTGTCCCAAAAAAGATCGCACATGTTTTACACTTTTCGGTATAGGCAAGTTGGAAATGAGAGAGACCTTTGCTTTATCTACTTCAATGCCTCGGGAGGAAACAATATGACCGAGGACAATGCCTTCGGTGACCATAAACTGACATTTCTCCCAACTGAGTACTAAATTTTTCTTTTCGCACCATTCAAGCACAAGGTCAAGATTCGCAAGACATGACTCAAAAGAGTCCCCCAAAACAGAATAGTCATCCATAAAAATTTCCAAAATACGCTCTACCATATCTGAAAAAATGCCCAACATGCACCTTGAGAATGTCCCAGGTGCATTACACAACCCGAACGGCATACGCCGAAAAGCAAAGGTGCCGAAGGGACACATGAACATTGTTTTTCTTGTTCTTCGAGTGAGACCTCAATCTGATTATATCCCGAGTAACCGTCGAGAAAATAATAGAAAGAATACCCCGCTACCCTCTCCAAGATTTGGTCAATGAATGGGAGAGGGAAGTGGTCTTTCCGGGTGCATGAATTTAGCTTTCGATAGTCGATACACACACGCCAACTGGTGGCAATACGTGTGGGTACAAGCTCACCCTCATCATTAGGCACAACGGTAATACCGGATTTTTTTGGTACTACTTGGACGGGGCTCACCCATTTGGAGTCCGAGATAGGATAAATAATACCCGCGTCCAATAGCTTCATTACCTCTTTTCGCACCACATCCCGCATGTTGGGATTCAACCGCCTTTGGGGTTGACGGGT
>NMUG010012961.1:0-10233 GCA_002855965.1 Monotropa hypopitys
AAAATACTCCTTAAGCCAAAACCCAGCAGAAGACTTGCATTTTGATATACCCCCAAAGGGTATATTGAAATACAGACAATTATGAGGTAAGGGCAGAAGGATCCTATATCGATATGCACATAAGTGCATATCGAAATACTCTCCAATCGATATGACATTCGAAGGCTGACATTTCGATATACATCAACATGTATATTGAAATATGACCAAAGAGAAAGGGGCAGTGAACATTTATATCGAAATACACATCACGTGTATTTCGATATAGCAACAAATTGTTGGAAATCAATAAGGAGGCATTTCGATATGCATTCTCATTGTATATCAAAATGTAATGCATTCTAGGCCAATCCCAACCTTGCATATCAAAATGTAGAGGGAAGGGAGGGCTATGCATATATCGAAATATAGACAAAGTTTGGGAAATCCAAAACTTTGAAACGTGATTGCCGAACACTCGTGGAAATCACCTGAACATCCACAATTTCATCAAACTCCCATATTGAGCATGCTAAACTCCTTGCGATCCCAAAATCATCTCGGGGAGGCTCGGGAACATATAAAAATCAATTGGGAATTGATTTCAAATGATTTATGGGAATATTAATTCAAAGGATTTAATATCCAATTGCTCAAATGAATTTTAAATGGAAATTTAAATAATTAAATATTCCCAAGAATAAATTTGAAGTAACAGAAATTATATTCAAATTTCTGAATCGTTACACAATAGGTGGCACATATCATAATGTGAAGGGAGACATATTTTTATATATGTGTCTATTGCTTGCAATACACAAGGGAACCCAACGTACATATCGAAATGTGTTATGAATCCCTATATCGAAATGTGCACAGATGCACATACCCATAGACCAACTCGCATATCGAAATGTGAGGCCTTAGGAGCACCTACACGACAAAACAGAGTCATCACATTTCGAAATGTAAAATGTGAACATTCCACGACATATCGAAATGCTCAATTTCTGGAAGAACGAACACACATTTCGGGAAAACCATAACTCTTCTCCTGTAAATCTCCATGCTCTCTTCTGGAAGACCACAACCAATACATGCGTACACATTTCCGGAAAAGCATCCAAGATCAGCACCTCAAGCTTCTGGAAGAACACAACCACCTCAATCCTTTAATTTTCGAAAAAACATAGACAACCCACACCTATATTTTGGAATATCAAGCCAAATTCTCTCACTCCTTCTGCGAACTTCTGGAAGAACATAGCCTCGACCAACCTTCCTTTCCTTATTCAATTTTCGAAAATCCAACTCTCCTCACTTCCTAATTTTCGGAAATGCATAGTCAATCCTTCCCTATTTCTGGAAGACCAAGGTTTAGACCAAAACTTTTAAAACCTATTTTCTCAACCTCTACAAAATAAAACCCAAACTTCCTGGACAAACCTCTTTCAACTCATTGCTAATAGGACCTAGATGAGACTTTAACCACCAAACAAACCCTAAACACCCAAAAAGTCAACATTGACCACTCTCATATTTCTAATGCACTACCACTTAAGCATGGTCCACTTTAAAGAATCTACTAAAAACTTCATTTCACCTCTTTTTCATAAAGTATCCCACTTGAAATTTTTATATTGAAGGAATTTATCAAGATAAATCCTAAAATTTTCTTTTTAAAGTAACCTGAGATTCTGGGCTGTTACAATCTAACACCCTTACAAGAATTTTGTCCTTGAAATTTATATGATCAATGATAGGCTAAGGGAATAAAATTTACTTGTTGACTTCTTCAATGTCTAATAATCCCACAAACAAGAATCATTCGTACTTCTGAATGTGTTATCCATCCAAGCACAAGTCCAAGAAATACAACTACATGAACATATCCCAATTTGAACATTCTTGATAATCTTTTAAAATTTGAACAAGCTCGAACGACAATAGTCAACTAGATCCCTAACGAACACTATGGGAAAAAAGACCAACTCAACCTAAAATCGATCTAAGATTTACCACAAGAGGTATCCACGATAGAGGACACAATAAGGTGACATGAAGTGTCCTTAGGAGGAGTCCAACTATAGAACAAAAACTTGCAGAAGGAGTGAGGATACCATTCTTCTGCTACCTTTCACAATACCCACTCACTTCCAATCTAAGGGTTTTACTTTCAAACACGAGGAATATGGATCTTACAACGAGACTGCAATGAATAAGTCTTTCTAACTCAAACCCCACATCAAAACTCCAAATATAAGGTTGGAAGACAAACGAATTTATGTCGATATGGTTAGGACACACCAACACAACATGGATGCACCGGTATGATACAAATACTCCGATATGACAAGGATATAGACAAAGAATCTATGGCTCAAAAATTTAGATTCAATGTAGAGTCTAGGACCAATTTACAATTAGGAATACTAGTCAATGAGATAGACCGAGAGGTCCATTTTAATGAACTCAACACCACATTAATTTCCCCAAATTTTCCACTCTGACCATAATAAGCTCTACATGCTCATAGATAGCTACATAAATATCCATACAAATCCCAAACCACACTCACACCCAATAATCTAAAACCAACACACTCTAGACGAACACCAATCCTCATATACAACTAGCCCCGCACACCCACCTAGTGTGGTACTAGAATGAATCTTGGAAATTTGTTTTGAGATGCGCTGGTTAGTCTCCTTCTCAAATCAACATTTTCCAGTCATTCCTACACCATATGACACGGACTACACATACACACTCGGTCATGTCAAATATATATATATATATATATATATATATCGGTGCAGTCGACCAACGAGACACGCTTTCTACCCACAACTCTCAATGTATCTATAGAGTATATATACAATCATACTTCACTAACCAAAAAATACACCACCACCACACACTACACCCCTTAACCAATACCATCACACACTCTCACAATCAAATGTACTCAAAGAAACACACCCAACATCTCACTCCCCTTCTCCGGTCACTAAAGGCTTTCAAAATACATGGATAGATAAGAAGACAAAAGGAATTGGCAACCAGTTCTGATTCTACAAGAACGTTACTAAAAGGAGGAAGTGTCTATGAGAAAATAATGCACCCAAGCGATGGCGCAATGGTCAAGGGCATGTTTTCTGAAGGGAAGCATCCCACACAATATCAAAATTTACATCCACCGGATGAAGGAGTGGAAAGAGAACAACTCTTTTGTCTCTAAACGTGCTAAGAGTGAGTTAGGAATCCAACTTACAACAACCAGTGAAGATGGAAAGAATGACAAATGATAGGACACATATCAATCACCGGTCCAAAACACCAATGGGAAAACAATGACAGATACGTCAAACATAGGATGAAAAGAATGGATATCATGACTAGCACATCCAGGAATATAAAGGCAACAAATCGACTCCACCATGCAACATACCTCCTCAACAATAAGCCAAAACCAAGGAACAACCACTAACCTCAAATCCTAATCAACCTCAAACTCAGAATCTCAACTACACCCCTTCCTTAGACAACTTCCTAAGGTACCCTCGTGTACACTAACGTGCTTATTCCTCAACATCTTCAAACCAAACACTCAACCTTCAAGACTAACATGATCACGTCTCTACTACCAAGGCACAAACAAATCAAACGGGTACCCATACTCTAGGTCAATCATTCCAACCATTTCTCATACCCACATCTCTAAGTCAACAAATGACATAAACCTTTTCTCCCTCATAATTCAAGTTACCATCCAATCTAGAAATGACTTATGTAGTCTATCTTGAAGTCCACAAGATTTTCTCAAGAACCATCATCATCACCAACACATCAGAACTAACGAGACTCAGTCCTAGCACCTCATCAAAACCCTATCGAACCACATCACGACCTCTCTCAATTTCTACAATGGTCCTTAGTCTCTCATCAGATACCGCAATCATTTTCAAAGTCTCTCCCACTTGAGTGCCATTAATAAGTTCAATCATGCACCTGCAAGTGCATCCAACCACACAAAGGCATCTAGATAAATAGACACCAGTCTAAGGTCAATGCTATCTAACCAGCTCATCACTAATAGGACAACATCTCATGACTCACACTCCAAGACTCTAATACTCTACCCTCTTAATTGCCTATCTTTCTAGGACCACAATCACCCTTTCAACTTTTTCTAAACTTTTGACCCATATCTGAAGCTCCCGAAGAGTTACCCAAAATGTCTCCCATTGACTTCACTCATCTAAGCATCAACACAGACTACCGACTCGCACACTATCAAGGCCTAGCATGGCTTTCCGCCTCACCCCCTTTTCTCAAAGAACTGCAACCTCACAACTCACCGAAGGGGATAACATTATCACCAAACATTACATCTATCACTAGCCTCAAACAAGCTCAAGCCTCCTCATTCACCTCAACAACACTTCTATATAATCCTACAAATCCAATGAGATGACTCAAAGATGAGCCAAACTGACTTTCTAAAACAAATCCTCGAAATAACTCCAAGCCACAATCCAACAACAAGGTCTAGCACCCGAATAAGGGTAGGGCACCACTATCATCAATCACACATTGATCACATCTCAAATGCACTAACTAACTACTTTGACGAGGCCAAGGCCGAGTACAGTAGCCAGGTCGCCATCATTAAGGACCTGCTTTTTAAGAAGGGCTAGGTATGTAGCCTTGTCTCTACCGGAGTGAAGGATGACGCTGAGTCAATCGGGGTCATTCCTCCCATGGATTCATCCATTGGTGGGGCTTGGCTTAGTGGGCCGGTGGCTCTAGCATCTGAAGGGGCATCTGTTGCTGGGTCGATCCTGTTGGGACCGATCCTGCTATTTCTGGAGCCTGATGTGTTCCATTTTTACTTTGTCTTGTTTTGGGCTGAGCCGATTTGTAGAAAGTCATTTCCTTTCATGAACATGTGGTAACTTGTTTCCTTTGAATGCAAAGTTCTTTTTATCTATGCATCTGTTGCTTCAACCATAATTCTGGAGTGCTCCAAACACTTAGCTTTAGAAAACATATGTTACTTGCATATGAAGACTTATTCCTTTCTCCCCCACTGAGGAGAGGGATCCAACTATGGGGACCCTTCCCTCAGTAGGAAACAAGATACTTCGGCAACACTGTCGAAAAGGGTGCACAATTCGTAGATAATTGGCAACTGTTTTGGCCTTCCAGCAATGCCATCGAAAGCCTGTAAGACCTCGGCGATATCACTGAGTCTCGTTTGGCCATACTACCAATCCATTCGGCAATGCCACCGACGAGAATGCACAATTTATAGATAATTGACAACTGTTGTGGCCCTCTGGAAATGCCACCGGGAGCCTATAGGACCTCGTCAATACCATCGATCCGTTCGACAATGCCACCGACAGGAATGCACAATTTATAGATAATTGGCAACTGTTTTGGCCCTCGGGCAATGCCACCGGAAGCCTGTAGGACTTCGGTAATACCACTGATCCGTTCGACAATGCCACCGACGGGAATGTACAATTTATAGATTATTGGAAACTATTTTGGCCCTCCGGCAATGCCACTGGAAGCCTGTAGGACCTCGACAATATCACCGATCAAACAGATGTGCATTCTTTGAGATTAAAAGGCAAACTGTTTCATTTATAATTATGGTAGTACAATTTGTTTGCCTAGTGATAGTATCTTCTGAGGTTGGTCGTATTCTATGGCCTCGGTACCAGCGTGGCGTCCGATCCCTCGAGCCTGTAAGCCTCGGTCTTTACCTGGCTGGTCACTCTGTACGGCCCTTCTCAGTTAGGATCAAGCATGTCATCTAAACTTTTCTTCTTGTTCCCAATCACCTTTCTCAGAACGAGATCATCTATTTTGAAGGTCCTGGGCTGAACCGTTTGGGAGAAATTCTTTGCTACCCCTTGTTGGTATGCTGCTAGTCTGATCCTAGCTAAATCTCGTCTCTTTTTGGTCAGGTCCGGATCTTTTTATATTGTTGCACTGTTGGAAGTCTCGTCAAATACTTCGGTTCTGATAGTTGGCATTTCAGCTTCCAACAAGATGACTGCTTCTATATCGAAGGCTAGTGAGAATGGGGTTTATCCTGTGGAGCGCCGAGGGGTCATTCAGTAAGCCCACAAGATGCTGGGAAGCTCTTCGGCCCATTTGTCTTTCGCCGCCTAGAGTATTTTCTTGATTCCACTGTCAATCGTTTTGTTTGAAGCTTCGGTCTGTCCATTGCCTTGGGGGTAATGAGGGGTTGAGTTGTAGAATTTGATTCTGTGTTCGACACGTAAATTTGTGAAGAGACCCCCCATAAATTGAGTGTCGTTGTCAGAAATGAAGGCGTAAGGGATGCCAAAGCGAGAAACTATGTTTTTTATACAAATCTTTGTACGTCTTTGTCTTCTATAGTGACCATAGGTTCGACCTCTACCCACTTGGAGAAGTAGTCTATCGTACTGATAAAAAATTTCAATCTCCTAGGTGCCGTAAGGAGCTTACCGACGATGTCCAAGCCCCACTGAGCAAAAGGCCATGGACTGGTCAGAGAAGTAAGCTCCTCACCATGCTCTCGGATGATTGAAGAGAACCTCTAGCAGGCATCACATTTCTTCACAATTCCCCCATCTTTTATCATTTTCGGCCACCAATGGACCTAAGAGATAGCTTTGTATGCACTTGATCTTCCTTCTATGTGGGCGCCGCAATTGCCGGAGGGAAGCTCCTGCAACACCCCTCTCACTAAAGTTGGATGCATACAGAGGAGGTAAGGCCCAGAGAATGATCATTTGTAGAGCTTAGAGCTTGAACATAACTAGAACTGTGCCGACTTGTGAACTATGCGGTGGGTGTCCTTGTTGTATTCTAGCAGTGAGTCGTCCTTTAAACAGGAGATGATATAGTCCATCCAACTTGGACCTTGGCTGATGAAGTAGACCGTACCTTGCTTCAGTGGGTCTATGCTTGATTGGTCCATGCTTTGGATGCTGATGGTTCTCTTCTCCTTAACTTCTGCTGCTGAAGCTATCCCTGCGAGAGCGTCGGCACCCTGCCGACCTACTGGATCTAGATTTGTTTGAATCGCTCTAGCTTTTCCCTTGCTTTTTGGATATATCTTCTCATCCGTTCATCTCAGCACGTATAGTCACCATTAATTTGGTTTACTATGAGCTGAGAGTCGTTGTAGATCGTGAGGCTCTAGATCTCCAATTTTTCAGCTTCTTTGAGTCCAGCGAGCAGAGCTTCATACGCAGCTTTGTTGTTGGAAGCACTGAAGTTAAGCCGAAGGGAATGTTCGTGAGTGACACCCTCCGGTGAAATGAGCACTACTTCGGCCCCATTCCCTTAGTAGTTTGAAGCTCCGTCCACAAACAATCTTCAGGACTCCTCATCTGACATCTACAATGGTTGGGATTGAGTGACGTGGCTTTCTTTAGAGTGAGATTCTTGTGGCCGAGGAGAGTATTTGGCAATGAAGTCGGCAAGAATCTGTGCTTTAATGGCCGTCCTTGGATGGAATTTGACATCGAAGTTTGCAAGTTCGACGACCCATTTAGTTATCCGATTGGATAGGTCGACACATCTCAGTAGTGACCGAAGATGGAACTTGGTCAAGATGACAATAGTGTGTGCCTGGAAATAAGGTGCAAGTTTCCTCGAACCAATGATCAATGCATAGGCAAGTTTTTCAAAGAAAGGTACTTGGTTTCTGTGCTAATGAGGGATTTAGTGGAAAAGTAGACCGAGAGTTGTTCATTCCCTTCTTGCCGAATCAATGCGAAGCTTACAACGTACAGTCTTACGGCCAAGTAAAAGAACAGCTCTTCCCTCTCCTTTGGTTTGGAAAGAAGAGGAACCGAGGTGAGGTAGCCTTTGAGGTTGTCAAGAGCCTCTTTGCACTGGTCGGTCCACTCGAAGTGTCATTGGCTATTCTTTTTCAAGACTTCGTAGAATGATCGGCACTTATCCGAGGAACGATTGATGAACCTGTTTAGAGCCGCCGCCATTCCTACTAACTTCTGTACCTCCTTCAGGGTTCTTGGATCTTCTATGGATGGCCAATATCTGGGATGGGTCGGCCTCAATGCCTCGACGTGTCACCAGATATCCCAGGAGTTTCCAAGAACTGACACCGAAGGAACACTTCTAAGCATTGAGCCAAAGCTTGTGTTCCTTCAGGATGCTGAAGACAATTTGGAGGTCTGTCAAGTGATTGTCTTCAGCCTTGCTCTTCACCACCATATCATCTATGTATGCTTCCATGGTTCCACCAAGTTGAGAGCTAAACATCTTTTTTTTCATCCTCTGGTATGTAACCCTGATATTTTTGAGACCGAAGGGCATTACCATGTAGTAGAAAAGATAACGAGGAGTGATAAATGTCATTTTTTCCTAGTCTGGGCTGAACAATGCAATTTGGTGGTATAGATATGCATTTATGAAGCTCATGCGGGGGTGTCCGACCATTGAGCCGACCAGTTGCTCTATCTTTGGGACTGGAAATCTATCCTTGGGGCAAGCTTCATTGAGATTGGTATAATCCACACAAATCCTCCACTTGTCGGTCTTCTTTTGCCTACCACTGTATTGGCCAGCCAAGTGGGGTAGTGAACCTCTTTGATTGCATGAGCTTCGGTCAGCCGATCTACTTCTTCTATAACTGCATGAGCAGCTACCGACTGTCTGGCCTTCTGTATGACCGGCTTGCACTTCAACTGAACATTGAGATGATGGCTGATAAAGTTGGGGTCAACGCCTGACATTTCGTAGGGGGTCCAAGCGAACACTTCCATATTGCTTTTGAGGAGATCGACCATATCTGTCTGTTCGGCTTCAGTAAGAGACGATCCGATAAGAAAGAAGCGTTCTGGATCGTCCGTACTAAGAGGTACGGTCACAAGGTCCTCCACTGATTTTTCAGAGGCATTTATACTGACGTCCTCAAACACAGGCTGGTCCAGAACCTCCACCCATACACCTCCTCGGGGATCCTTTGATAGCAGCGATATAGCACTATTTTGTCAATATTTAGTCGCCCTGAAGCTCTTCTACTCCTCGACTGCCAATTAATTTGATAACCTGGTGGTACGTGGAGGCCACACCCTTGATGCTGTGGACACAGTTTCAGCCCAAGATTGCATTGTAGGGCGAGGGGACGTCGACCACCACAAACTCCACCTCGGTTGTAATGGAATCGATTACCACTAGGATGTAGATTTTCCTAAGCGGTCAGAAAGAGGCCGCGTTGAACCCCACCGGTGGCACGTCGGTCGGTTGCAAATCCTCAGCCTTGTACCCCATTTTTTTGAAGAGAGAGTAGTATATAATGTCAGCCGAGCTATCGAGGTCAATGAGGACCTTTCAGACATTGCAGTCGCTGATTTGTAGGGTAATGACCAAGGCGTCTTTATAAACCCTATCAGAATCCCTATCTGAAAATGTAATGGCATACTTGGACTCCGACTTTTGTTTCTTCGGTGCTAGTTGGATCGACAGAACTTACTTTCTAGCAATCTGCTCCAGCTCTAACCGAAGCTTATCTTCCTACTGGCGATCCACCATGTCGTGGATGACATTGATCATCTTAGGCCCCAACTTTGGCTCCACCTTAGTCGCTTCGGCGCTTGTCTTCTTTGTGTCGATGTAAGGATCGAGGTGGCCGACCATCACCATCTCCTCGAGGAAGTCCTTGTATGCTCGGCAGTTGTTGGTCAGGTGGCCCTTCTCCCTATGGTAAGAACACCTGAATTTGTCATTGCCCTTTTTGGGGGCTCCCAACTATTTCTCCAGCCACCTAAAGAATGACTCATTCTCGATTTTTTGCAGAAGTAGGAAGGTCGGCTCCATGAACACAGTGGTGTGAGCTACAAACTCGTACGGCTTGTAGGTTCGGACCTCCCCTGTCTAGACAATATTGATTTCCTTCTTCCTTACCAAACTATTGTTTGACATGTGTGGCTGGGGAGCTGCTTTGCCTTGCTTCTTTTCTCCTTGGCCTCCTCAAGCTTTGAGTAGAGCTCAATCCTGGCCATGAGCTCATTCATTGTGGTCGAAGGGAACATTAGATCCTCAAACTTTCGATTGAAGTGGTCCATACCGAGCTTGAAAGATGTCACTACGATCTTCTGGTCGCAGTCTTCAATCTTATTATAGAGGTCCCAATACTAGATAGAGTATTGACGTAGTGATTCTGACCTTGCTCGCCGAAGACCGAGAAGCGAATCTACCTCTTTCTTTACTTTAGAG
>NMUG010012962.1:0-10233 GCA_002855965.1 Monotropa hypopitys
ATTAAGGAATCCCTGTAACGTTGTGCGGTGGTGAAACAATGTAATCCATGATTTTTATAAAATTAGATAAAACCTTAAGTGTTTATTTACTTGTTTTAAAATCAAATTATAAATTTCATTTTCATTTTAATATTAGTTGATAGAAAAATGAGTTTTTATTATTTTTCATATTTAGTTTGGCTTTTAGATAGTTGAGAAATTAACAAAGATAATCTACATTCCCCGTGGTTCGACCCGGCTAAACCCTTTTTTTACAGATCTTATACTTGGGATTAGACGGTATAAATATTAAAACTTACGAAAATATCTCAACTATTGAGTCCGAAAAATCTACTATGTTATCAACCTTGCAAAATGAAAGAGGAGAGCTTGTGAAAACCTTTTTATACATAGATAAACAAAATGTGGAAATTATTTTGTGGGATTATCGGCACGGACATGACATGGCCATGGAATACGGTCATAAACGGATAAGAGTCCGGATGCTGGGGCAGGGTCAGATACCATGCATACAGGGATAGGCTATAAGGATGGGACCAAACCAGATGGTCATCGTATGATATCATACTGCTTTGCAAATTATGGGATAGCTCACTTTTGTTCTGGTACCGTGGAGGCTGTAATTGGTTGGCTTGATAGACTGGTTGACAGTCATACATTTCGGGTGGAATACCCAAAGCAATCAATATACATTTATTGCAGGTTCATGCGTGAAAGATGTCAAAAATCTGATATGACCAAAAGGGGTCAAAGATACTACTCTTGAGGCTATTAAGCCACTCGTACTATGTTTATCTAAAATGATTTACTTGCAGGAAATAATCTTGGTTATCCATGAAACTTGTAATTTGGGCATGTATCATATTCACTCTAGCTTTATAGCTTATGCGTTTTTCTAAAACTCTTTTCAGGTTTTGAAGAGCATGAGTAGACGCATTTGGAGTTTTATATCTCAGCTTTAGCTTTTTGAGTTATCTTTTGTATCAGCCTATGGGGCTCTTATTGTATCTCCGGAATTAATTAATGAACTGTCGTGGGTAATTTCTTAGTAATGCACTCTTTGGGTTTCTTTTCACGCTTTCCGCTATTCTATTATCTAAAATTTTTCGATGAATCCCTAAATTCATTAAATATGGCCTTTAGCGAGCTTGCTCGTTGGCCGGTCATGGCTCATGTGTGATTGGGTCATGACAACAGTGGTATCAGAGCAGAATTTTTGGATTTCGAACAAGCCTAGGGTTAGGACCAAGGCACTCACTAGTTACGTTATAAATATCTGCTAACCCTTAGAGATAAACTGTGAGGCCCCGACCCAAATAATTAAGTTTAAACAAGTTTATTTTATTTTTAGCGGTTTTATTTAAATTTATTTGAGGCTAAATAGGAATAATAAAAATAAGATTTAAGTGGATAAGGGTTAAATTAGGCTAAGAGCCCAAAAGAATGAAAAAGAGGAGTTATAAGAGTCAAAGGTGTCAGAAAAAAGCATAAAAAGAAGCCCAGCCCATGCTGTCCGAAACCCTCATGCCAGACCAGCCTGGGGCGGCCCAGCCGATCAGTCCAGTCCGGACCCGCACACAAACCGACTGCGCGGCAGCACTGCTGCACGTCCCGTGCGGACTGATCCCGCCACCTGACATGATTGGACAACACAGCCACAGGTTGCAGGCTGTCAGGTCAGGTGCTCAGACCTGACCCGGATGGGACAATTCGCTGAGCCGTTCGGCCAGGTTACAGAAAAGTCCAATCAAGCATTTACTGATTCCAACTACCCCGGATCCTCCGAAACCCCTATATAAGCATTCCATCCTCCAAGCATTGAAGTCCCACACCAAGATTTCTCCCGAGCATTTATTCTAGAGTGAGAAAGTGTCTTCTGAACACTTAGTCGTTTGACACATCTGTTCGGCCAACCCTTAGCCGACCAGTCCTTACACTTCTCCAAGAAGCCTCCGGAATACACTGTTCCACCCATGTCCGGACTAGCTCTCCTGGACAACCTTCAGCTCGGCAAAACCTTTGTCAGACCAAGAGCAACTCAGGTATACTCTAAGTCCCTCGGTTTATTTATTTGTCCTTACGATCTGTTCGGCAAGTCCATTTAAGGACTTGGTCGCGCTCTAACCAGTTCGGCAGACCCCCCATGGCTTTGCCGGAGCATTTCACCTTAGCATATTGTTCGTCACGAGGCCAAATAGGTCCGGTTTCCTATTGAACCCTCCGGCTGAACCTTACTTCAGCTCGGCACTCCACAATGCCTTAATCAATCCTTTCCAAGCATTCCCGACCTTCCATATGCCGGATCACTGTTTATCGATAGAATGGACGGACCACCATTCCACATTATCATTCATTTCTGTTCGGCTATGCACCTTATTGTTTGGCCAAACAGTCCATTGGGTTTGTAACTCCCTTATTGACCCTTTTGACCAGTCAGAATACCCTAAAGTATTGTTCCCGAGCTGCCATTGTTCGGCAAAAGCCTTGATGGCTGCTCGGTAGAACAGCGGACTGAGACCCGACCATCGTTGCTCGGCTGAGTTTCGTTTTGATCGGCAAACATTCCAAAAACCACTAACCTAGTCTTGTGACCCATCTCGACCTCTCGGTAGCCCGAACCACTTGATTCCCGCACTACCCCATCTCGGTATCCCTTCTGGCTATTCGGAAGACTCTCTGCTCGGCCAGCTCTTAGCTCGGCAAGAGTCTTTAGCTCGGCACACGGTCAGCCCAGCACTCTGTCAGCCTGGCAGAGCTCTGCTCGGCCAACCCTTAGCCCGGTTAAAACCTTAGCCCGGCAGCCCTCTACTCGGCTGTTCGGCAAATCAAAGGAAAATGTTTAAAGTCAGAACCCTTAGCTCGACAGTAGGCCCCTCGGCCCAGAATAAAATCTCCGGCCAACCATTGCTTAATTTCTCGAGCTAGGCCAGTCGTCCACTGTCCTCTGGACAGAAAGCTTGTTAGGCCAGAAGGCTTCGGCCAGGAACTTGCCAACCAGTGGCAGTTCGGCCAAGCCTGTCCGGTAGCCCAGCTCGGTAGAATAGTATTAGAGAGTGATGAATTATGTTAGAGCTCAGAAATGATATTTTAAAGTCATCTTTTGGAAGATTCGAGGATTTAAAGTTAGTGGAAGATCATTCCAAGATTTAAGGTGAATCACTGTATACCTTGTTTACTCGTACGACTTTATTAAAACGTGCTAATCATTTGAGAATGTATTTTCATGCTATTGAGCATTCACTCTATTATATTGTCTTTTCACGAAAAAAAATAGCATGTACTCTTCTTCTATTACCATGGATTGACAAACAGGAAAGATTTTATGATTGAACGGCATGAACGGTGACACGGTAGCTCGCCACCGGGGGCGGAGTTAAAAACCGGTGAGGAAGGGGAAATAAGGGATCAATAGCCAGATTGATCACAGTGATATCACGACTCTGCATTTTATGCTATCTGGGTAGCTCCCCAGGGATTACTGGTAACCGTGAATAGCAGTATGATAAAATCATGTCGGAATATCAAATTAATTTGGAAATGAACATGCAAACAAAAGTAAGCTATGCGCTGAAGGACATTGAGAAGGCCATAGGCTTGACTTGGCAATTCATACACCGATACAGGTTTTTGGGCTAATAAGCCCTACATATTATGTTCAAAAAGAAGGAAAGATGATTTTGATAACATATTGTTATCCATGGAAACTTGTAGCCTTGATATATTGCGATTCACTCTAGCTTTTAGCTTATGCATTTCTCTAAAACCTTTGTCAGGTGCTAATGAAGATTAGCTTGGAGCTTAACCTATTATTTCACTTGTGCTTTATTATTATCTCTCTTTGATGTATCCCTGTTGTAGGGGCAGTTTATAAGCCCCCCTTTTTTGATGTATTATTTCGAAGATCATTAACGTAATTTGCACACACTGGGTTTTGTTCAACGCTTCCGCTATATTATTATTATTATTATTATGAAATCCCAAAACTCATTGATAGTAGGCCTTTGCGAGCTTGCTCGTTGGCCGGTCATGGACCTTTTTTGGATTTCGAACAAACCCAGGAATAGGACCGAGGCACTCACTACATTAGAAATATCTGTTAACACTTGGAGATGTACTTATCTATATATGCGTATGTATGTCTTAGCTATGTCTAGTAGCGGCAACGATTACGCTACCAGCGACTTCTCCAGCAGCGACTCTGAGGATGAGCACGAGATAGCACCACCCCCAGCAATGCCAGAAGAGGACGAAGAAATATTTATAGTGAGTGAGGACGTCCAAGAGCAGGCACATGCGGATTCAACCACGATCACTTCGGATCTCATAGCCCAAGTAGCAGTAAGATTCGAGGATAACGTGGAGGGAGAGGTACGAGCTATGATCAATTACCACTTACGATTGTTGGAGTGCACCTGCGTAGTAGCTAGAAGATCTATCCAGAATTGGGAGTTCGAGTATCTTATGGACGGAGCAAGAATCGCATTTTCAACGGTAATAACGATGAGGCCCCGCTCGAAGATGAGGAAGTAGCTAAGGAGGAGGAAAAGCCTATGGAATGGCACAATGAAGGTTGGGACCTCGATTTCGAGAACAATCCCGAGGACGACCCCGAGGAGGACCCGAGCGAAAATGAAGAAGAAGACGAGGAAGACATCGACATAGATCGAGAGGAATGGGTTTACCCACCTTATGAGTGGCCTAGCGATGACGAGTAGTACCTTATTATTTCAAAAATTTCCGACGCATTTTGTAGTGTGCCCCGGATGCACTTAAAACTTCAGATTATTTGCTTATGTTATGTTTTAACCGTTATGAACTGATCAGACTTTTCCCTTAGTGAACACCAGAGCAAATGGAAATGGTCAAGATCGCGATGAGATCGGATAGTTGCCAGATGATGAGAATGATGGCTAGGACAGTCCAAGCTCAGCAGGACGTCATCAATCAGATGCAAAATCAGGAACCAGTGGTCGAGCCGCCACCAACTAACTTGGAAGAAGAAGTCATCCACCCTGCACAGCCAATTACGAATATGATCATAGTCAAGGAATTCTTAAAGCTGAAGCCCCCGACATTTAAAGGAGGAATGGATCCTGTTCAAGCTAATGAGTGGATCTTAGAAATGGAGAAGAACTTTCAACTTCTTCAATGTTCGGAACGGAAGAAGGTCGACATCGGATCGTATTTTCTAGTGGGAGAAGCCAACCGTTGGTGGAACCTGAAGAGAGCGTCAGAACCTAGTACGAACTGGGGAAGATTCCTAGAAATCTTCAAGGAAAAGTTTGCACCCCGCGCCATGCTGAATACTAAGCGAATGGAGTTCAAGAATCTAAAGCAAAGAGGATCCACCACTGTAGCCGAGTATGAAGCAGAATTCACAAACCTTGTTGAGTATGCCCCATATCTGATCCCCACCGATGAAATGAAGGCCCGGAGATTTGAAGACGGACTGAGACCCGAGATTCGAAGAGTCGTTCGCCCCCTCCTCCTGCCATCCTATGCTGATGTGCTGGACAGAGAAATCCTTGTGGAGCAAGATGTGGACAAGTCCCGATGTTACCAGAAGAGAAAGAGGCAGAATCAGAACCAGAGTCAAGGAAGAACCAACCCTCCCAAAAGCTCAATTTCGGAAGGAACCAAGAGAGAAGAAACGAAGAAAGGAAGCCAGTACCGCTATGCCCATCTTGCGGGAAGCCACACTTTGGAGAATGCCGAGCCAATTCTTGCTTTGGATGTGGTCAAAGGGGACATTTCAAGAGAGATTGCCCGAAGCTAACTGGAGCAAACACCGTACCCGTCGTAGCCCCGAGAAATAACGCCAACAATCAAGGGAACCGCAACAATAATCAACGTCAAGGGAGAGCCTTTGCACTCGTCCCCGGAGATCCTCGCAACGAAGACGGAGTCGTAGCAGGTAGAATCTTTATCTGCAATATTTCCACCTATGCACTATTTGACTCAGGATCCACGCATTCTTTCATTTCACTTTCGCACTCAACAAAAATTCCTCAAGAACCTGAAACCTTATGGTACGATCTATGCGTAGCCCAACCTATGAGTAGAGGCATCTTATGCTCTACGATCCTTAGGAATTGTGAGTCTTCCATGAATGGAGACTTATCATCTATAGACCTTATTCCGCTAGCTATGGCACACTTCGACGTTATTATTGGAATGGACTGGCTGTCCAAGTCCAACGCCAAGATCGACTGCGCTGGAAAGTCTATCACCTTTGTTGAATCCGAAGTTGGGAGTCTGAACTCAAGGTAGAAGGAGTTGTTTCTCCTCCGTGTTTCGTATCTGTTTCCAAAGCTCGTCGTCTTCTGCAAAAAGGATGCCAAGGGTATCTCTGTAGCATCACCTCAACCAAATCGAAAAGCGTCTCAAAGGAAGACATCTCAGTAGTACGCGACTATCTTGAAGTATTTCCAGAAGAATTACCAGGGATGCCTATTGATCGAGAGATGGAGTTCTCCATCGACCTAATGCCAGCAACGCCACCAATTTCCAAAAACCCCTACCGCGTGGCACCAGCAGAACTGAAGGAATTGAAGACTCAACTACAAGAACTTATCGAAAAGAATTTCATCCGACCCAGCTCATCGCCATGGGGAGCCCCAGTATTATTCGTCAAGAAGAAGGATGGAACTATGCGTCTGTGCATCGATTACTGGGAACTAAACAAAGTCATCATCAAAAACAAGTATCCATTGCCCCGTATCGATGACCTAACTCACAACTGCACCCGTGCTTGCACTACCCAATGGAGAAGAAGGATTTGCTGTCTACAGCGATGCTTCACACAAAGGATTAGGATGTGTCCTTATGCAGCATGGAAGGGTTATTGCTTATGCCTCATGACAATTGAAGCCTCATGAAAAGAACTACCCCACGCATGATTTGGAGCTTGCAACAGTAATCTTCGCACTCAAGATATGGCGCCACTACCTCTATGGAGTCACCTACGACGTCTTCACCGACCACAAAAGCTTGAACTATGTTTTCACACAGAAGGAGATTAACCTCAGGCAACGGAGATGGCTAAAGCTTATGAAAGATTTCGACCTCAACATTCAGTACCACTCAGGAAAAGCCAACGTTGTAGCCGACGCCCTCAGCAGGAAGGAAGACCACCCCTACTCAGCACATCTCGCGGCAATTATTGCAGAACCCTCCATCATCGAAGAAATCAAGACCCTCCAAGCAAACGACCCAAAATTGCAGAAAATCCAGAAAAACGCCAAGGACCAAACGGAAAGCGAATTCACCATGCAAGAAGGCCTCCTCAAATTTCGGAACCGAACATGCATACCCAACCTAGAAGAACTCAAGCGGAAGATCATGAACGAAGGGCACAAGTCGAAGTTTGCAATTCAAAGATGTACCAAGACCTCAAGAAGTCATACTGGTGGATGGGCATGAAGCAGGATATAGCCAACTACATCAATCAATGCCTCAAGGGTCAGCAAGTCAAAGCGCTACGATAAAAGCCAGCAGGACTACTCCAACCTCTGCCAATCTCTAAGTGGAAATGGGAAGATATCACCATGGACTACGTCGTAGGATTTCCTCGAACCGTCAAAGGCAACAATGCGATATGGGTAATAGTCGATCGCCTCACCAAGTCAGCTCACTTCATCCCGATCAAAAACATGTATTCGATGGATCAAATGGAAGCAACCTATCTACGAGAGATCATCCGATTGCACGATACGCCTGTTTCAATTACATCCAATAGAGATTCCCGATTCGTATCTAGATTTTGGAAGTCACTTCAGAAAGCAATGGGAACGGCATTGAACTTCAACACCGCCTTTCATCCCCAAACTGACGGTCAATTAGAAAGGACGATTCAGACGTTAGAAGACCTTCTTCGAGCATGCACTTTGGAATTCCAGGGAAGCTGGGAAGAACATCTACCGTTAGCAGAATTGACCTACAACAACAGCTACCAGGCAAGTATTCAGATGTCACCGTTCGAGGCAATATACGGCAGGAAATGCAGATCGCCAGCATTTTACAGAGAAGTAGGAGAAGAAGCACCCACAGGACAGAAAACAGCCGAGAAGATCAAGCTCATTTAAGACAAGTTGAAGATAGCCCAAGATCGACAGAAGAGCTACGCTGATACACGATGAAGGGAGCTGGAATTTCGGGAAGGAGACAAGGTGTTCTTAAAGGTATCACCTATAAAGGGCGTCATCAGATTTGGAAAAAGAGGAAAGCTCAACCCCCGCTACATCGGACCTTTCGAGATCCTTGAGAGAATCGGACCAGTCGCCTACCGATTATCACTCACCCCAGAACTATCCAATGTCCACGATGTATTTCACATATCTATGTTTCGGAAGTATGTATCAGACCCCTCGCACGTTCTAGTTCAACCAACCATCGAGATCGAGAGAATCTTAGCATATGAAGAGCGGCCTGTCTGAATCATAAACCGGCAGGAGAAGCGGCTCAGAAACAAAGTCATTCCGCTCGTCAAGGTTTGGTGGGAGAACCCGTCTGGGAACGAAGCTACATGGGAGAAAGAGAGCGATATGCGTCTAAAATATCCGCAACTATTCGAATAAGGTTTAACCATATCCTTACATCTTTACGCAATCATTTAAAGTTTGAGGGACCAAACTTCTTAAGGTGGGGAGGATGTGAGGCCCCGACCCAAATAATTAAGTTTAAACAAGTTTATTTTATTTTTAGCGGTTTTATTTAAATTTATTTGAGGCTAAATAAGATTAATAAAAATAAGATTTAAGTGGATAAGGGTTAAATTAGGCTAAGAGCCCAAAAGAATGAAAAAGAGGAGTTATAAGAGCCAAAGGTGTGAGAAAAAAGGCCAAAAAGAAGCCCAGCCCATGCTGTCCGAAACCCTCATGCCGGACCAGCTCGGGGCAGCCCAGCCGACCAGCCCAGTCCAGACCCGCGCACAAACCGGCTGCACGGCAGCTCTGGCACACGTCCCGTCCGGACTGATCCCGCCACCTGACATGATGGGACAACACAGCCGCAGGTTGCAGGCTGTTAGGTCAGGTTCTCAAACCTGACCCGGATGGGACAATTCCCTGAGCCGTTCGGCCAGGTTAAAGAAAAGTCCAATCAAGCATTTATTGATTCCAACCATCCCAGATCCTCCGAAACCCCTATATAAGCATTCCATCCTCCAAGCATTGAAGTCACACACCAAGATTTCTCCCGAGCATTTATTCTAGAGTGAGAAAGTGTCTTCCAAACACTTAGCCGTTTGACACATCTGTTCGGCCAACCCTTAGCCGACCAGTCCTTACACTTCTCCAAGAAGCCTCCGGAATACACTGTTCCACCCTTGTCCGGACTAGCTCTCCCGGACAACCTTCAGCTCGGCAAAACCTTTGTCAGACTAGGAGCAACTCAGGTATACTCTAAGTCCCTCGGTTTATTTATTTGTCCTTACGATCTGTTCGGCAAGTCCATTTAAGGACTTGGCCGCGCTCTAACCAGTTCGGCAGACCCCTCATGGCTCTGCCAGAGCATTTCACCTTAGCATATTGTTCGTCACTAGGCCAACTAGGTCCGGTTTCCTATTGAACCCTCCGGCTGAACCTTACTTCAGCTCAGCACTCCACAATGCCTTAATCAATCCTTTCCAAGCATTGCCGACCTTCCATATGCCGGAGCACTGTTTATCGGCAGAATGGACGGACCACCATTCCACATTATCATTCATTTCTGTTCGGCTATGCACCTTATTGTTCGGCCAAATAGTCCATTGGGTTTGTAAATCCCTTATTGACCTTTTCGACCAGTCAGAATACCCTAAAGCATTGTTCCCAAGCTGCCATTGTTCGGCAGAAGCCTTGATGGCTGCTCGGCAGAACAACGGACTGAGACCCGACCATCGTTACTCGGCTGAGTTTCGTTTTGATCGGCAAACATTCCAAAAACCACTAACCTAGTCTTGTGACCCATCTCGAGCTATCGGTAGCCCGAACCACTTGATTCCCGCACTACCCCAGCTCGGCCGCCCTTCTGGCTATTCGGCAGACTCTCTACTCGACCAGCTCTTAGCTCGGCAGGAGTCTTTATCTCGGCACACGTTCAGCCCAGCACTCTGTCAGCCCGATAGAGCTCTGTTCGGCCAACCCTTAGCTCGGTTCTTCACCGATGCAAACACTAAGCAGAACCTACTGAAATTACTCTGCACCGGTGCACCCAATACTTGCACCGGTGCAACTGCTTCAAAAGAAAGCAGTA
>NMUG010012963.1:0-10232 GCA_002855965.1 Monotropa hypopitys
TTTTGAATCAAAAAATTGGGTTTGAGGAGGTCCACGTAGGACATTCAGGATGGACTTAGGGATGCTATTCGTGGCTAATAGCAGAACTCAGAGTTTGTCCGTGCTTACGTAGAGGTTGGAGATCCACATAAGTAATATGAGTATTTCATAAATTTAAAATAAAATTTTAAATAATTATGTAAAAAATAAGTTTATTTGAATAATTATAATTGTGACATTCAAAATGAATGAGAAGTTAGACCTAAAAGATTTGAATTAAAAATAATTATTTGGGATGAAACATTTAAAGTTATTCGAATGAACTGATTTTTTAAAGATTACTTAAAAAATTATTTTAGAATTTATTAATAGCTCAAATTATTCATGTGAGGTCATGAAATGTTGGATAGAAAGAAAATAGTTTAGAGATCATTAGATTGAATCAATATTGACTATTGTAACATAATACGATGTGACACAGTGTGAAGCGACACTGTCTTGAATTGTATTTGTGGGTGGAAATTTCTTGAACACTCTTAAAATATCAAAAATGCGAAATCTGCATTTGGTCTTGACTTTTTTGAAAATTATGGACTTCAAATGTTTCTGGATTTGATCTTCTTTTGTTGAACTGCAAAACAAATAACACATAAAGGACCTCCTGTCTTTCAATTCAGAGGGCTCTCCGATACTTCAGTCAATATATTTCTCCAATATAATTTAAGAGAAAACTAAATTTTGAGAGTCTTTTCAGTATAGAGAGTTTGCGTACCTTTGAAAGTAAATCCTCTTGTATTTTATACACTATTTTTCTCCTCATTTCTGGGTTCCACCTTCCATATTTAGATTTGGGAAGGGTGGGGTTCTGACTGGACTTTCCCATTTCTTTATCTTTAATGCTTTCTTTATCATAAAACGAGATGGCTAATGCGCCTTTATTATTTTCACTAAATACAATCTTTTGTCTCCTTTCTGTTTTTATTATCCCCACTAACTTCTTTCTCTATCATTTTCTTATCATCAATCTTGTTTTTTCATACGTAACATTCGTTCTACGGTTTATTTAATGAATAGAACTTCTCATTCCAATCATTAAACAAGATCTAGACTTTTTATTATGATCAAATCTTTTAAATTTTCTTTCTTAACTTTTAACATCATATCTACGTACAAAACATCACAATAATCATTTTTGACTAATTTTCTGCACTCAATACATCTTTCCTGAGCTTAATTTCAGCTCAGGAAATATATTGTAGAAGTACCATTGTCGAAAAACACTGTTCATCCCATTCTTTTATGCGCTGGAACATTTTCAACTCGGGAAGTCAATTTTCTGCTCGAGAAATATTAATCCAGTACGGGAATTAATATTTTTATACAGAAATTTAATTTTTAAGAATTCTAATAAGTTCAAATTTACTTTCTTGCCTTTGTCTTTATTTTTACGTACCACAAAACCCCCCAAATTTTATCCAGAATTTTGCCGAGTACATAGTCTGGGAAAAGCTGATTATTGGTGTACACGTATATATTATTTGGGTGTACTATCATACATGTGATTTTTTGTCTTCTAAAATTCCTTTTTCTACTTTAAAAGGCATTTAAGGAAACGCCGGACATAATTGGCACATCTATCAAGACTGAGACGATAGGTGCATTTAATACGCATTAAATGTCACCGCCTCAATTTGCCTCATTTTTCTTAAAATCTATTATTGAAATTCAAAATGTTTTCTTTATAAATTGATACTTTTACTCCCATTTTCGTATCACTTGCTATTTCCTTGAAATTTTATTTTCAAAACTCTTTGCCTTTATTCCGTTTTCTAATCGTCTTTTTCTTCTCTTTCAACTCTGTAAGTTTTTAGAGTTTTCCTTTTTTCTTATTTTACTTACCTCAAAGGGTTATTTCCAGAGTTGGAAAGATACTCCAGAAAAGCTTGAGCAATTTCGTCAAATGTATGGAATTCCTAATGACATTGTTGATTCCATCGAAGCTTGAGAAATTCTGTCAAATGTACAGATAATGCCTCTATTGTTTCAAAGCAAAATGGCTGCTAATTCAAGATCATGTATAGGATAAGCTCGTTCATGAGTCTTAAGTTTCCTCAAAGTATATAAAATTTTCCTTCCATGTTGCATCAGAACACATCCTAACTCTTGGTGTGTAGCATCACTAAAAATTACAAAACCTCTAAACCCTGATGGAATAGTCAATATGGGTGCATATACTAATCTATCCTTCAGTTTCTAAAAACTCTGCTCATATTGATCTGACCATATAAACTTGGTTTCTTTTCTGTTTAGCTGATTTAAATATTTGGCAATAATAGAGAAGTTTTGCACAAAATGACGATAATAACCAGCCAGCCTAAGAAACTTCTTATTTCAGTTACATTGATCGGCCTTTCCCAGTTAACCATTGCTTCAACTTTCATGGGATCGACAGAAATTCCCTTACCACAAACCACATGGCCTAAGAATACAACCTTATCTAACCAGAACTCTGATTTACTCAATTTTTCTAACAACTTATTTTCTCTAAGTAATTACAAAGCTAGATGCAGATGATTTGAATGATCTTCCTTATTTCGAGAATAGATCAAGATATCGTCAATAAAGACTATAATAAAGGAATCAAGATATGGTTTGAATACTCGATTCATCAATTCCATAAATGTCACAGGCGCACTGGTTAACCCAAGTGGTAAAACCACAAATTCATAGTGACCATATCTTGTGTGAAATACAGTTTTGGATATATCGTTTTCTCTAACCTTTAATTGATGGTAACCAGATCGTAAATCATTTTTTGAGAACACTGAAGCCCCTTGAAGTTGATCAAATAAATCATCAATTTGAGGTAAAGGATATTTATTCCTAATCATTACTTTGTTCAACTCCCTATAATCAATACAAATCCTCATGCTTCCATCCTTCTTTTTAACGAATAGTACCAGTGCTCCCCATGGTGATATGCTAGGTCTGATGAAACCCTTATCTAACAAATCCTGAAGTTGAGTCTTAAATTCTTTTAATTCCATTGGCGCCATTCTATAAGGTAAAATAGATATCAAAGCTATGTCTGGCAATAATTCTATCGTAAACTCAATTTCCCTATAAATTGGCACTTCTGATAACTCTTATGAAAATACGTCAGAAAATTCACTCACTATGGGTATATTGGAAATTTGAGAACCAGCGATCCTTGAGTGCACACCATGTGCTAGAAACCCTTTACATCCCTTCCTTAATAACTGTCTTGCTTCCAATGCCAAAATAAGACAAGTCAGAGTGACTCTTCTATCACCATAGAATTTAAAGGACAATTTATTTGGTATATGGAATATTAACTTTTTGTAGAAGCAATCAATGACTACATAATAATATGATAACCAATCCATTCCAAAAATAACATCAAAGTCTTGCATGACCAATGCTAGGAGCGATTCTTGTGTCGTTGTTATTCAATATAAATGGGAACGCATGCTAAACATTAATAATTTATAATCATGACAATACACACTCTACAAAGTAAAGTGGCAAGTCCGAGGTTGATCTAGAGGGAATTGGCGGATCTAAAAATTTTGCTTGGAAGAGAGGTTTAGATTTGCAATAGAAGTGGTAGGTCATTAGCCTTTGATTTTGTTTTTGTTTTAAAACCTAAGAAACTAAAGCATAAGACAAAGAAAACTAAGTTAACTAAGCGGAATGGCTACGAGGGTTCTAACACCTAACCTAGGTCATACTAGACTTCTCCAATATCACATGACAACACGAAGGAGGGGTCACGACCTAGGACCTCCCACGAAATGTTTGTCTATCAAGCACACGTCACAGGTCGAGAGATGGCATGGGCTAGAATTTGGTTCTCTTGGCCAACTTACACCTCAGGCGACATAGCTCAAAGCATGGAGTGTACATGGCAAAAACCATCAAAGAGTTTAACGACCCTTGGTTGGACCTGAGGTGAGATCCATATGCTCCCAATCCCTATGATACCTCAAGACAATAATTTTCTAATGATTTGTGCTTTTCTATAGAGATTGGGCTATTGGATCACAATGTCGAATACCTAGTAGGACATCGCTACAAGCATGAGCCGTGCCATTTTTCATATTGATGACCTATCAAGTAGAGTAACACTACCAAGCTAAGACCCTAAGATATGATCCCAATCCACTCTAGGGGGAATTCGTTCACTTAGACATTTTTTCGAACACCTAGTGGGACATCGCTATAAGCATGTGTTGTGCCATTTTTCATGTCGACGACCCATCAAATAGATTAACACCATTAGACTTAGACCCTAGGTATGAACTCCATACACCCACAACCACAATAATTAAGCCAAAACATAGAGGAATCAAACACTACCCAAGTCTTGGGGTGCTAGCCATCCCCATGGACAAACCAAGGAGGCTACCCTTCCATTAACACTACGACAAACACAACAATGTCCAAAACATAAGAAAAACACAACATGTAAAATGGAAAACGGAATTTACTAAACATAACACAACAAATAAATTATATAAATGAGAAGAGGAAAAAGAGTTGCATTTTCAATGCTCGACAAAACTTCTAACACCCATGGTAAAGTCCTAGAAATGAAGAGAGAAGGGGTGAAGAAAACATGGAGGTAGATAGAGAAGCTCTCCACCTCCTTAACCCTAATACAAACTACAAAACATAAAAAATTGAATAATTCGTATACATAATGAGTATATATACTCCCACACCCAGAATAACCAAAATACCATTAATGAGAATTGAATTTCTAAGCAAAAACATAGCCGTAGTGGTATAGGTTGATAGCGTACCAGTACACAACCCTTCTGTTCAACTTGTTCTGCGTAGTGGATTTGGTAGTGGTTCTGGTAGTAGTTTGCGTACCAGTATGATAAAATGCATACCGATACGAATTGCTTATGATCAAATCCTGCACCCCTTATCTTATAAAAAAATAGGTTGTGTAGTGGTATAGGGTACCAACGTACTGGTACGGGACCCTTCTGTCCTGATTTTCATCCATTTGCTTCTCCTTGGCTTGGTTCTTGACTCAGACTTGACTTTTGTGACTTCAATTGGTCCTCAATGCTTCAAAATGGACTCCTTCTAGCTTGGGGAATCACGGGGGTGTTCCGGACTCATTCAGGGATGACTAAATAACCTGAAAAAACAAGTAAAGACTAGAAAACAAACAAAACATAAATATTAACTAAATGTAAATACATAAATAAAGAACTATAACAAAAGAGGAAGAAATAGACACACCAAAACTACAATATTGTGTGTCTATCACATCCCCCAACTTATCATTTGCAAGTCCCGAGAAAACTCACAATATGACTCGATCTGCTAACTACGAGGAAGTAAAGGGATAGGTCCTTTAAACCCCCTGACAGCCCGGGTAGGACGAGTAAGGTCTCGTGAGAGTTTTCAGCAATGATCACCCACAAAACATAGCAAACTACTTTTACATGGCAAACCAAGCATTCAAGTAAACTTAAAACACAAGAAAGAACATGGATCCTTAAAAATAAATGCGGGAAAATGAAGTTCACAATACTAGCAAGTACAAAAACAAGTCATGACACTAAAATTTAATGCGTGTGTGAGCAAGGCTTTTCGTCACAAGTGAGACACAAGCCAAAAGTCTATACGGACCAAGTCTCAACTTCAATACTCGTCGTGTCATGCACTCAACAAAATAAGGTATTTGAAACAAGGGTGCATATTCAAACTCTCCTATGTGCGAACGAAAGATATATATAATGAATATCAAAACATTCTGTACATTGTGACATGAAAGAAGGCTCTATATAAGTGGATACGATCTCATGACTAGGAATATATAGCATAGGAAACTTTCCTTTTCTAAATTGACATGACACAAGTGATTGTTGTCGAAAGGATCAAATAGGTCCTTCTGGTTACAATGTAAGATAAGGGAAGTGTATCGGGCTAAGGGTTTTACATTCAATGCTTGAGAATAGGCGATACAAAAGTAGAGGGAAAATAAAAAAACTGGGCCCTCGTCATCTAAATTGCGTTTCATTTTATGTTTACTTTTCAACTACGCCTTATTATTTTGTTTTCATTTTATCAACCGCCAATACATCCCAAGACTTTGAAGAACAATTGTTTCTTCTTTTACAAATGAATAGGTGAGCCCCAACTTATTCGGTTTCCAATTTTTGGAAAATTTCTATGATTTTTCTAGGGGAAAGGTACTCCAATAATGAATACATACACAAAACCACCTTATAACTACATCTTCAAGATGAGTTTTACCCATTCTCAAAGCAAAAATATGGAATTTTATGGCTCAATCAAGAAAAATGGCTCATGTAAGGGGCTCAGTGAGCTAGCAAGGGGTAAATGCAAGAAGAAAATAAACTGACTCAAGTGATCAAAGACTGCCTATAGTCCTTTCCTAATGCCAACAACAATCGTGCATGCCAACCCAAAAGATATGACAATGATAGTGAATTCCTAATGCTAAATGAAGGATAATGAGATCAACAACAAGTAAGATTATTTTCATGACAACTAGAGTTTTCTTGACACCACTTCAAGGAAAGGTAAAGCACTAAGATCACATGGGCATAATCTTCACTAAACTATCCTTCTAGACAATCAACATACGACTCACAAGCGACTCAAGCCTATTTTTAACGTGAAGTGCAATAAGGTTACAAACCAGTGGCAAAACAAATTCTTGCAACAAGCTAGCAAAATGACCTAAGATGCCACCTACAAGTCCTATAAAAGGCTCAATAAATTCCTACTCATGTCACAGAGTTTAAAAACTCACAAAATCCAAAAATTCATGCTAAAGTAATTGACTATCTAAACTATTGAATCGGTCACGTGGATAAAACGAGCTTTACTTTTCTCTCTGCCTCAAAAGGGAAAATAAAGGCAGGCGGCTATACTAGACCATCGATTCAATTTTTTTTTAAAATTTTTTAACAATCTATAATAGGACTAAAAAACAAAAATAAACAAAAATATGCCACAAGCATGTGAAACATGCACCATTCCTTCCAACTTAAATTGTGCAATGTCCTCGGTATATAAGACAGCAAAGAAAAGGGAAAAAGCATTGTACCTCCTGAGTAGAATGTCAACCACCCTATATCCCGACCAAGAAAGAGAATTTAGTATCATTACCTCAAGTCATAGTCGATAATGCTTCTAAGGCTCAAGGCATAATGAAAGAACGCCACAAAGGCTAAAATACCAACTACAACTACAAGAGAAATTATTAGTCCAAAATTGCTTGTTAATGGTAGCCAAGCGTGCAAGCACTGATTTTATTTAAAAATAGTACGAGTTCTCATGCGATTCTCCATGAGTAGTACTTTTCTCCCCACTATTCTCACTTAAATAGTGTACTAGAGAAGGAAATCTCTTGGTATTTGGGGGTAGGTCGGTACTCAATAGGTTATGTTCCTCATTTGTTGAGAAATACTCCAATCATCTTTCACAATCATCCTTACTTTACTGGAATAATCCTAGATAATACACTACTAAGGATAGAATAACGGGCGGCTATACCGGACCATCAAAAGACCATTAGAGCATGGCGAACACTAGAGGTATCTCACCCTCCAAGGATTTATTATCTCCTAGTGCGCAAGGCATACGAACTACTATCTATAGTAGTAGCTATTTTCAGGGCATGGGATGCTCAAATCTTTTCAAAAAGGGCTTTGGCCAGTATATATAAAGTATTATGCATGTGATGCATTTTGAAATGAAAGTCATAACTGCTCGTATTCATGATTTTCTGTCACTGATATTGCTTGAGTTTTGGAAGTTAAAAATATCATATTCACACTATGTTTTCTTGTCTTTGGCTTGGAAATAGGTCACAGGGTTAGCGGTCCACTACAAGACGGGAGGTATATGGATCCTTGGATGTGATTATTTGGCTGAGGTTGTCCTTTGGAGGATTTTTGACTTGAGACTCTTCTTAGTACCGTTTCGTAGATTTTTACTGTATTTTATTTCAGAGACTTGTATTGGAGATTTTGTAGTAGTTAGCTGTTTCATCTTGATGCTTATTTCTTTGGGGATTTATGAGTACTTGTAGCATGTTTGGGTTTTATTTTTTTGAGGTTACACTTGTTCCTTTTATTTCATATTGGTAATTATTACTTGAGGTTTTTATTTAGCAAAGAAGATTAAAAAATGTCATTTTTGTGTGTTTTAGAGTTTGGGATGTTACATCGAGCTCTTGTCACCTCTTCTCTCCTTCGCTCTGATACTGTCATACGCTCCCGACCTGCAGCACGAGGGAGAGAAAGGTCAGAATCGAAGTCGACAAGAACACATTTCAAAGGAAAACACCTCGAAAAAAGTAAAATGCTCACTCTCGACAGAGGGGAAGCCACATTGCCCGCACACGGGAAAACTTTTCCTCTCCTCCCACGAATAAAATTCACAATCCAAACCTCTAACGAAGAAAAATTTATCCTTCCAAGACTTGTTGGACGAGGGGAGGTCTTTGACCAAATCTTCTTCCTTGTCTCGTTTGGAAAAATACCACCAGCCACGAGTCATTGGGCTTTCTTTCAAATTGAAGAGATGGAGGAAGACCCTTAAGGATAGCACAGATTTGCCGCCCGACGAAGCACTCCAAAACACAGCACACTCGACCAAAGTTCTCCATGCATTGGGAGTCAGCTGTCCTAGCGCAAGCCAAAAATGGGCTAGGATTTTCCTCACTATAAGAGGGATAGGAATGCGTAATCCCCCCTCAAGAGCCCCCGGGTAAATACAAGCCTCGTCGGGAGCACTAGAATAGGCGCTCTCACCTTTATGGGGAACTCGGAGCAGTACGTTGGCAGGGATATCATACTTATCCCTAATTAACTCCAAATCAGAGGCCGAGATGGAGGACTCATAGTTCCAGGCCGCAAATTCGTCTTCGGACCGACAGTTCCTAATGGGACGGGCCGCTATAGGCTCCTCCAGTGAAGTCAATAGCCTAGTAGCCTCCTGTCCAATGAGGGGGGCAACATCTATGTCCGTTTCAACGTCCTCCGATGCAGGAGGAGGGGCAATCCGTTTACTAGAGCTCGCCATTGGTAAATCTAAAACCTTATGATAGAAGTGGCAACGAGAGGAACAAGATTAGAAGCAGGACATACCTAAAACAAAAAGCCCTCACACAAGAACACAGAAGACGGAGGAAATGGTTGGGGGAAGGTTCTGGAAGTTGTGGCAAGCATTGCACATAGAAGGGATAACAAAAGAATCCTGAACGGTTCAAATCCCTCCTTGGGAAGTTAATAGGGTTTAACGGTGGAGATCAAAAGGGAAATTTTTGAAAAAAGTGCAGAGGGTGCAATGAATAACACGTGTCCTCCCAGCATTTAATGAACATGCATAACAAGAAAGTCCAACCGTCACTACAGGATATTTGTTTTCCGGCCTCCCGATCTGATCAGAAGCCCAGAAACATGGGAGCAGCTGATAAGGGAAATAACATAGTATGTCAGCTCAACAATGTCCTCGGACGATTAGCCCAGATCTGACCTCCAGGTCGTATGCATCCACTGTGCTCAAGCTCGGCTGCCGACCAGAGCAGTGCGCGTTAGACATAGGATCGGGAGAGGTCTAACTTAGGGTCTCGTATACGCTCCAAAAGGGAACATACATGAGAGGTTCTGGTAAAGGTAACGTAACCATATCCCCGCAATATCAGCCATGAATGGCGGGATAGACTCAGCCCAACAAGGAAATGGTCATTGACGGTGGAAGCGCATAAGGAAACAAGGGATACGCTCCCCCAAATCTCGGAGGTAGCGGCTAGGATTACGGTAATCAATTAACAAAGTATATAAGAAAAAGATAAGTAAAGAAAGAGGTACGCATTTATTCTCAATTGCTTATCCTTCGATATTTTCTCTCTCAAAAGACAATTTACTTATTTGATCGTCGGAGGCGGTCTGGAGGAACCACCCCCACTCTGTGCCTCTGAATCGTTCCTTTGCAGGTGCCAGCAGTTCAAGACAAGGAGACGAAGGCAGATTCAGGGCAGTTCTGCGTAGGATTGAGCCGTGCCGAAAACTGATTCATCACGATTCTTCATTTCATTTCTGGAAATTGTTAATATTCCAATTATTATTTTCTGTATTTTTTCTAATTCGTAATTGCTGTTATTGAAATCAGATTTCCTTATATTACTCCTACAAGATAATATCTTAAAGATTTCGAACATGGCCTTAAGGGTT
>NMUG010012964.1:0-10232 GCA_002855965.1 Monotropa hypopitys
TTTGAAAATACATTGATCAGACGATTTTCAAATCAGATTTCAAGGTAGTCCATCGGGTGCCAAAGTAACACACACAACGATTTCCAGAAGAGTAAGAAACTGATTCAACCTATCACTCACCTCAAGAAACTCAATATCCTATGTCACACTTGTTTCGAGAATCTTAAAACCTAGAGCTCTGATACCAAGATGTAATGACCCGTCCTGGGTTAATAAAAAAATATGGAATCCGGCTACGAATCGCTACATGAATCAATTACTAACAAAGGCTACTTGTTCTTATTTTCAAAACACCATAAAATTTTTTCTTTCTTTTTAAATAAAAATTATGCAGCAGAATAAAAGGATAGTAATAAAAAACTCCAACCACAAACGGTACCAAGTGTGACAGTCTAACATAAAAGCAATGACCCAGAACAAGGTCCCAAAAGTACTAATCTACTGCAAAAAAAACTAATAGTCTGAATAACAAAAAGTCTCTCAATCCTCACCCTACAACTGGCAGAGGAAAAGAAGTACTAAGAACTGCAACTGAGAATATGACTCCTACTGGAAAGAGTCCTGAATAACTGGCAATGAACCGCTAAGTCTCCTTACCTGGATAAATGCCACACCACAAAGAAGGCAACAATATCCAGGAGTGTCAGATTCACAAACAATATAGAGAAGAGATGAACATGATACAACAATAAAAGAGAAATGAAATGGGTTGTGCCTCTCCCCACATGTAGTCCATAACAGAAAAGTAAACGAAGGGGTTGTGTCTCTCCCCTCAAGTAGTCCTCAACAGTAAGGTAAATGTGCTAAGACACATGAATGTTATGATATGCATCTTTTTAATATTTTAGAAAGCTTCCATCATCAACATCAAAGCTATGGAGGACATCCCGCTCCACTAGCCAACATCATCGAACATCATTAAGACTATGGAGGACATCCCGCTCCACTAGTCAACATCAATCATCATTATTAAGACTATGGAGGACATTCTGCTCCACTAGCCATCATCATCATCATCAAGGCTATGGAGGACATCCCGCTCCACTAGCCAACATCGTTGTGCAATTGCATGATAATGTATGCATGCACCATGAAATTCCATCCATCACATCTTTTTATCATCATTCGGCATCATTATGAAAATATGCTTATTATATGCAAACATTATCAACCATCGCATCTTTCATCATCGAGAAGCATAAAAATAAGACTATGCTTGCATATTTTCATCATCGACAAGTAATACATCCACATCATTGGAACTGAGTATGAAACATGTGAATATACATCAATTTAAGCAGTGATTATCATAAATCTAATCATATCCAATCCAGCCATCATGTGATCATGCATCCATAGTTATACCGATAACAACCAAAGCATGTTAACACGCATCACCAACCATACATTTGATCAATCATATTTTTAACATAATTGAAGCATGCGAAATTATCTCAATTGAACATCAACTATCACAAGTCTAAAACATGTAATTTCAGCCATCAAGAGAAATTATTTAAAATAGATTACATCAATCCCAAAGTCTATCAAAAGTAAAGCATTCAAACACGTATCGTCAAGCAAAGGTGAAATCAAACAATGCATCGACATCTAGCATGTAACAATGTGAATCTACGATTCTATAAGAGTAAGGAATCTACACACTCACCAATAGTATGCTAGCGTAGTAAAAGAATCTAGCGAGCCGCCTTTGAGGATCCCGGCTGGTCTCCTGTTCACATTTACAAGTGTATAAGAATTTCATCCTTAACTTCTTAATATTTAATACATTTTTAAAGATTAATTAGTGCCCCCTTTTAACCTCTATCATTACTGAAATTATCTTAAAATATGTTTATCATTAGTATAAAAATGATAATTCCTCAAAAATACCTTTTTCTCAAAATTTCCAAAACCGGTACCAAGCCGGTATACTGCCCGACATGCCGGTTAGTATATTTTTTGATTTTTATGTATTGCGACCAACCTACTGTCCAATTCAAACCGAAACTGGTACGATAACCAGTACAATAACCGGTGTACCGCCCGGCATGCCAGTTAATACATTTTTTGAATTTTTTTTATAACACGAAAGTTTACTGTGAACATTCCTTAAGGCAGGTACGAGACCGGCATGCCGCCCGGTATACCGGCCGGTATACCGGTGTGCATACCGGTCAGTTCAGAAACTGAGCAGATCGAAAATCTGCTTAATCCCACTTCGGTTTTTCTTAATTAAACTCATATAAACTCGACTTTTTGGGACTCTAATCATGAAATTGACCACCCTAGACTGTAATATAGTATTCCCCTTCAATCATATACAATTTGTGGCTTTAAAAACAAAGTAAAAATCATCAAAATCCATGTTTTTCAAAAGGGGGATCTATAAAATAGCCCTTAATCGAGATTAGTGAAGAACACTAATTTTGGGCTAATCTAAGCACAAAATTAAAAATCTATATCAGTAGATGTTACCTTTGGAATGTTAGGAACAAGTCTTGTGAATGACTTGTCTTCAAACTCCTTGATCCAAGCTTTGATTCAAGCAAATTCTCTAGAGCTCTCTCCTTAGTCCCTCTATAATAGCCACCAGGTGTATCTCATCAACCCTAATGAGAGAAAAGACTCTCTTATACTCCCCTAATCAGGTCTTTAGACTTAAAGACCCTTTTGCCCTTCATTAGAAAGGGTATTAACCCTTATGGCCACCTCTTACTCTTATATATATATTTATTCATTAAGAGAATATTTTGCTATTATATAACTCTTTAATTAATCTTCTAAAATTCTTTTACACCATTTTTCCTTCTTCTTTATTTTTTTTCAATAAAAATAAATAAATAAATCTATTTAGTTAAATTAAATAGATACGGGTATTACAGTGAATCACCGGAATCCAACCTCTGTCCTCTTCTCTCTCTGCCATGATTCTGATGCTCTTGCACTAAAGCGAAATAGATCAAGATGTCGTCTACAAATACCACAATGAATTGATCTAGTAATGGTCAGAAGATGCGGTTCATTAAATCCATGAAAGTGACCAGAGCATTGGTTAGTCCAAACGGCATAACCACAAACTCAAAGTGGCCATAGTGAGTACAAAAAGTAGTTTTAGAGATGTCTTATTCTCGAATGTGCAACTGATGATAACCAGACCGCAAGTCTATCTTCGAGAAGCAAGTAGAACCCTGCAGCTAGTCAAAAAGAACATCGATCCTGGGCATAGGATAACGATTCTTAATGGTGACACAGTTCAACTTTTGACAATCAATATAGAGGTGGAGGGATCCATCCTTCTTCCTAGCGAAGAGAGTAGGCACTCCCCAAGGAGAAAAACTAGGACGGATGAATCCCAATTCGAATAACTCCTCAATCTGAGATAGACATCAGGGAAGTCACAAACAACTAATGGCAACTCCTGATGCTCGGAGACATCATCATCTAAATCCAAGCTGGCGTGCATGCAACAAATGGATCCATGCTCCTTGGGATCATAAAAAGATGAATCGATGGGATCCCGACAATCCCCCCAAAAATAAATGAATTCTCCCTCCGGAGCTTGGATGAGAACTCTATGCAAAAAACAATCAATATTGGCATGATGAGCTAATAACCAGTCCATGCCCAAGACAACATCGAGGAGTTAAGTAAAACATTTCCAACATATATTTTTTGAATACAATAAACTCAAATATCTGGGAGTTAATAGTTATTATATAGTAGCATTGCAGTTGAAGTTCTCATTACATTAATCTTGATACAATGTACAAAACTGAAAGAGTACAAGAAAGAAAGTACAACTGAACTGCTCGCTACAACTGTAAAGAGATGTACAACTACAACGGTACCACAACCTGGAAACATGAAAAGAGGTACAAGTACGAGAGAACCAAGGCCACAGCTCCAGAGGAACCAGCTGCTAGCACAAGCTTCAAGTCACCCCTGCAAGAGAAACCCTGTAGAACAAGCCTGGAAAAGAGAGAGAAATAAGGGTCTGAGCAAACCACGACTCAGTGAGGTAACAACTAACGACTACAAGGCATGCACGAGCGCATGTGATCTTATGTGCCACAAGCAAAGGTAAACAAGTCAAGGAGAAGGCACAACACATGCACACACCCAAGTAACGTGGGACTAAGAGTATCTCCAAGGTCTGACAGGTAAAGCATTACCTCAAATCACAAACGACGTCTCCCAAGTAAGCACTATCACTAGAGACCCCTACTAAGGGACACGCGAACCCCGATTCTCAATCGCACCTGCTCTTAACCCAAAACCACGGTCAAGACACGACCAACACCTACAATCACTCACAAGGAACCCAATGTCAAGTCCTCTCATCATTCCCGTCATTCTCATGTTCACTAGTAACATTTTGGATTCACATGATTGTAGTTGATATTGAATATTGGAGTTACACATGTTATCATCTTCCCACCTTGACTCATCCAAGGGGCACACCTGCATTACCATCACAAGGTTATCATTTTATTCCAATATTCATTTCCGGTCGACTCCTAAACAAGCGAGTCTCCAACCTCCCTTAGACAAGGGCGAGTAAAATCACATGTGTTAAGATTTGTTCTAGGACCCCGCCTGCTAGCGTATCCAGTATATTCCGAGACTTTCGGGAACTCGTATCTCCCACCTATGGCCAAAGGATCTTTTCCTAGATCATCACCCGTCAATGATATCTAGTGATTCTGCGACTTCAAGGGAATGCGTATCTCCCACTTAACACGACAAACGGACTTGGGCAAAACCCTACAAGTCAAATCCACATTACACTTCTTTATTCCATTAGTGAGATTTAGTGAATGATTGAAGATTGGCTAAGGGTGGTCCTCATAGGATCCATCCCTCATATTGGGAATTCATTGCATTCATTTGGGTACATTTTGTTATAAGTCAAATCATCACCTCTCCACATTGTCATGATTTCCCCTCAAGAATGAGGTCCAACACCAAGGGGATTAGTACCAACGATACCACAGTGTCATTCGTACCCAAAGGAGCCACAACCCCACATATCCCAAGGATTTCCAAGACCAAACCCAAACACCTAGAACTTTCACCATAGTTGACAACAAGGGCAAAATCCCAATTTCACCAACACTCACGTTCTCGTCATACCACAAGGACCCAAGTAGATCAAACACGTCCTAAACGTTCGTCTCTACAATTCGACACGGTCGTTACACCCAAATTTCACCTCAAGACCCATTCGGGCATTTCATCGAACACTTGGTGCCTATGCCGTGCTAAGGGTAATTCTTGATACACAATTTATTCTCTCCATCTCAATACCATTCCAATATCAACACGATCATCCTAGGCTAGCCCGACGCCAACAAATTTTAAGGATAATCGATACGACTACGCATAGCAAAACTATAATCGACGAAGTTACGAATGATGAATTAAGGAATGGAAATACGCACACCCAAGCATACTAAGTAGGAGTTAGGAATTACCCACCGGAGTGTCGCCGGAAAATCGCTGGAGAAGTCGCCAGAGCAATCACCGGAAAACGCCCAACACGAACCGAACCCGTTAACGCGTAGCCCTCGTCGCAACCTACAAGGTTCCAGCATTAGCTAACAATGGAGGAGCAAGGAATCGAGAACTAGGGTTTGAGAGAAAAGACGACTTACCGAATATACGCAAACCACCACCGTCAATGCAAAGCCCTCGACATCCCCGTCGACGTTTGTGAAGGCCAGAAGCTCTAAATCGTGGAGGAAGAGGGTGGATTTGAGGAGAGAAGTGAGAGGGAGAGTTGATGGAGGTAGAGAGAGGGAGCAATCTGCAGAAAAATGGGGCAAATAATGCCCTAACTCGAGCCAAACACATATATATAGAACCCCATGCGAAAAGACAAGTCTACCCTTAATGACTGTCTGAAAAACAGCAGCTGCACCGGTGCAAGCCTAAGCTACACTGATGCAGCCCTTATAAAAATGGACCAGAAGTGCTGTGTATTGGTTCTGCACCGATGCATAGGGGACCTGCACCGGTGCAACACATAGTTGCATCGATGCAACTGGAGGTTCAAGGGACCCGAGCTCCTACGCATTGGTTCTGCACCGGTGCAAGGCTTGATGGCCTACCTGCACTGATGCATCTCAAGGCTGCACCGATGCAGCCTGCACCAGAAGTGAAAAATTGTTAGAAAATGGGTTCCAAACCACCCTAACGTGCCCCGAACCCAAACCAAGCGATGCCAACGAGTTCGACGGGATTCCCAAACGATACTTTCGCACTCGATATGATAGAACAGATGTGATTCCTACCCGATGACTTATTTTAGCCGAAACTCTAAACGATAAAAATTTCTAAAATGGTTATAAGTCGCGCTAAAATTTACGGAGCGTGACAAACTCCCCTCCTTACAAAAATTTCGTTCTCGAAATTTACCGGAGTAAGGAGATGACAAATTGATGCAACAATCCACAAAGAATCCAACGAGAAACCACGCTCCACCAAGTTTCCACTGCGACCAAAACCACTTACCGACAAGAAATAGCACTAACGGATCGAAAGCCTACCAACAAATAATTCTAACGAGAGTTGCACGCGAACTCCACCACGTTTACGCCACAAGCACGCAAGAATAATCAATCGCCAAAGCCACCGAACAAGAATACCCGCATCGTGAAGATGCATCAACACACAAAGAGTACGTCGTTCTGCCCCGAACAAGCCAAGGATACGCCAATACGATGAGCCGCAATCCTAAAATTTCTCGCAACCAATCCACATCCTGTATGCATTGAAATGTCTAAACATCCAACGAAAATACACACACGTCCTGGTGCGGTGACAACGTGACATTGGTGATCGTCCTGAGATGCCCCGGCCGGTAGCGTTTCTCAATTTGATACACACATGTCAAACATACATCACACAATCAAAGAAAAACCCACACACACCACACCAATTATGCAAGTGTTAAGTCCAAACAACACGACTTAGCACAAATTCACACCAAGTCTAAAATTCAATATGCAATCGTACCCATTTTCCCACGTTTCACTAATTTCGTAAACGAACACGAACACTTTGATACGAAAGCAATAGGTAGATGTCACAACAAGAAAAGAAGTCAAAACTTCTTACCACGATTCAACGATACCCAACAAGGAAATATCCCACAACGAAACAAATTTTGAGACTTAAGTAAGGTGTCTCGAAAGGTACACAACTCAACCACGGAGTAAAAGAGTAACGACAACAACAACAACAATAACACAACAACTAGAGTAGGGACTTTTATCAAAGGAGTCAAGACTAAGGAATTATCTACGAAAATTTTACAACTCCCTTATATTTTTTTTGCCACCACCAAAAAAATAAGGTTCCAATGACAACTTTCAGAATTTCAAGTGAGAAAGCTTTACCGATTCAACACAACATGGTTGTCCAACACAACTCCAATGACATCCAACCAAAGAACGAATCTCAATGAGGGAAATCAACAACCATCACACCTATGAAATTTTGCAACTTCAATTGCAAATGAGAAGCTTGACAAAAAGAACTCCAAAAGTGATCACAAGATAATCTCAAGATCCAACTAAGATGCAACGCAAGATCAAAGTTCGACATAGTTTTCAATACAGTCCCAAAGAAAGCGATACATAACGAAGATCACAATTAAGAAGTGAAATCTTATCAACATAATGAGTACATGGACTTTTACAAGTCCAACTTGGAAGCAAAAACTCTACCGAGGGACAAACAAAGGATGCCACCAATTTCCTCAACTATGATTCTTCATTGCTTGGGGCAAACTCTTGCCACATGACCAACTTCACCGCACATGAAGCAAGACTTCGAAGGAGGAACCGACACGGTACACTGCGAATGGAAGTGACCCGGCTGACGACACTTATGGCACACGATGTGGGAGATAGAGGCAACTCCCGGTTTACGCGACGAGGAAGACGAACCACCACTTTGACGATTGCATGATGACTCCACTTGGTCATGGCACCGCTTCTTACTGAAATTCCCGGATGAATCCGAACTCTTGCAAGCAACACGAAGAGGAGACTCAACTCTAGAAGTCGTCTTCATTTGACTAAGGCACAACTCCACTGCCCTGGCACTCTCTAGCAAAGATACATAACTCTGAATATGCTGACCCACAACAAATGGCTGGATCGAGAGATGCAAACCTCTCTCGAACCTTCTACACTTGTGACTTTCTTATCAGACCAACTCCAATGCGAAACGCGACAAGGAATGGAACTTAAAAGCATACTGAGTGACCGTCATGTCACCTTGCGTCAATTACATAAACTGTAGACCCATCGCCTCACGACTTGAATCAGGAAAATACTGAGCATCGAACGTTGCTTCAAACTGAACCCAAGACATACCTTTTGAAGAAGAGGGACTCGGTACTCCATCACTTTGCGTCAGTGAATCCCACCACACACCAGCTTCACCGACCAATTGAAAAGTCGCTAAGGATACTCGAACGGAGTCTTCAATGATTTCTAACGCATCTAAAACATTGCGAATCTCAACAAGCCAATGATTCGCTTTCAATGGATCTCCGGAGCCATCAAACTGAAGAGGATTAAAGTGAAGGAAGTCTCTAACCATCTGCGAAGACCGATTTCTCTCATTACCCAATAGCAAACCCGACTCATCGCCACATGCGACAATGGCTGCTGCTAATCTCTTGGCCAACTAATCGAATTGAAACTGAACTCCATCCCCGGAAACAACTATGGGAGTAGAAACTCCATGACGATTCCAATTCACCGCACGTCTAGGAGCCATTGCAACACTGGCACAAAGAACAATCAACGTCACTACACGTGAATATTCGCATTGAGATAGAAAAGAATGAATACAACACATAAAACGTGTAGATTTTCCAAAGAGGCAAGGGACCCAAAATGGTCACCAACAACAATTCACCCAAGAGTTTGGAAGTATAAAAGCTAAGTCGCCAGAAGAATAGGAAGAACAAACCTCATTCTTTCCGAAATCAAAATTTCCACTACACCTCCACAAAGAGGGAGTCTCAAGGCTCAACGGGACTCACGAAACCACAAGACAACCAAGAATTTGTACCTCAAAATGAGAAAGCCAACAAATCTCAAGATCTAATATCATACCACAAGTCATAATTTCCGCTACAAAGCCATAAAGAAAGCCTCAAATCAACCGAACAACGGAAGCAACACCACAAATCTCAAGGAAGCTAAGCACCTAAGCACGCAGCCGCTAACACATCTCTAGCTTCACGGGGAAGAATAACACACATATCCCAACAATCTAAAGAAACTCAACAACCCAAGAAAGTGTCGGAACAAAACAAGCGACTCTAAGGAAGTAATCCCAAGGTAAACGGTGCTCCAAGGCACACAATAATGATCATATCAATAGTAATGAACCTAGGAACCCATGGAGACTGGGTGTCTCCCCATGGTCCGAAGGTATTCAAACCGAAAGCTCTGACACCAACTGTAACACCCCATGTTTTTAAGTAAAACATTTCCAACATATTTTTTTGAATACAATAAACTCAAACATCGGGGAGTTAATAGTTATTATACAGTAGCATTGTAGTTGAAGTTCTCATTACATTAATCTTGATACAATGTACAAAACTGAAAGAGTACAAGAAAGAAAGTACAACTGAACTGCTCGCTACAACTGTAAAGAGATGTACAACTATAACAGTACCACAACCTGGAAACATGAAAAGAGGTACAAGTACAAGAGAACCAAGGCCACAGCTCCAGAGGAACCAGCTGCTAGCACAAGCTCCAAGTCACCCCCTGCAAGAGAAACCCTGCAGAACAAGCCTGAAAAAGAGAGAGAAAGGAGGGTCTGAGCAAACCACGGCTCAGTGAGGTAACAACTAACGACTACAAGGCATGCACGAGCGCATGCGACCCTATGTGCCACAAGCAAAGGTAAACAAGTCAAGGAGAAGGCACAACACACGCACACACCCAAGTAACGTGGGACTAAGAGTATCTGTGAGACCCCGTACCAAAAATATTAATTTAAATAATTCTTGTTAATTAAAATAAAGACCATTGAAATTCTTGAGGTAATATTTTAAATCCTTATTGAGGTTTAAAATGATTTTGAGGCTTAATTATCCTATTAAATAAGCTTGGGTCTTGAAGAGATGTTCCAAAGGAAATTAAGGGAGCTCGGCTGTCATTTGCCGAAGTCCAAGGGTTCGGCCATGCATAACC
>NMUG010012965.1:0-10232 GCA_002855965.1 Monotropa hypopitys
ACATGGTATCAGAGCTGAAAAAGCTCTCGCGAGCAACGATCCAGGGGGAAAAGATCTAGATCCACCATTACAGACCAACTCAGCGGTCTGTCAATCATCTGAAGCACAGATGCATTCTGTTTTCCACCGAATTGTCATATGGATAAAGATCAGGTAGCACAAAGATTTTAAAAGCACTGTCACCGGTCAAAGCCATATGAACGGATGTGGAAAAGTTCACTGCCAAAGGAGCAGATTAAGATTGAAGCTATGGATGCTCAATCTTCTCAGATCTGACCTCAAATTAAATTGGAAAAAAATCTGCTCACTGGACATTTTTTTTCTTCTTCAAATTGCCTCTTAATCTCCTGATTAATTTTGAGTTAATTCATAGTTCTAGATTGGATTTAGTTTTCTGAACTTCAGATCTACTTAATGTCATTGATTCTGCCTGCATTTGGATGAGATTTGAAGACCTCAGTAAAATAGAGCATGAGCTGGAAGTGTCTGATTCAGATCTGAAACACATTCTCATCTTCCGGAATAATGATGGCCTTCTTCCGGTAAAACACAAAGATGAAAACAGGAGTTGAACTTCATTCTCAGTGATTTTTCATACAGTATCCCTTTGAAGCTTGTCAACAGTTAAAAAAATTTAAACAAAACTCTATTTGAATAGGACCCTAGGAGATAATATTGTTTCCCTAACAGCTAGACATTATCTAGTCCTATTCTTTATTCCTTAGAATGTTTTGATCTGCTTAAAATGGCACATACATTTAGATTAGCCAAATCAGCTCATATTCTCACGAGTTGCTGTTGATCAAGCTCATACCTCAAAGCTCGGCATGAGCTTGAGGGGGAATGTTAAAGGAATAAAAAATTGCTCAAAACAGTGAAATTTGTTCATGATCTTCCGGAACATCAGGCTCCATCTTTCGGAACATCAAGTGTTATTTCAGTGCTTAATCTAAGCTTCAGAAGATGATTTTAACATAATGGCCAGATCAACATGAGTTGTTATGTTTGTTATGATTTTGTTTGTCTTGTAGTTAGTGGCAAGTATGTAATAAAGAGAGATGTAAGGAGAGTGTACTGCCTATAAAAATGAGTCACCTCTATATGAAAAGTATCCTCAATACAATTCAGTAAAGTGTTCCTTTCTCTAGCTGGTTTGAGAGTCGATTTCCTCATCCACTGGTAAAGCATAATTGCTTTACCAGTGATACTCTTAGCTATGTTTTGATTTCAATTGCTATTTACAATAAGTTGATTTGTCCTTCATTTAATCCACCTATCAGTTGCATAAATCCTTTGATCTATGAACTGCTGTGAATTCAATTGAGGTTGAAGATGAAGATGCACAGTTCAGATTCTAAAATGTTGACAATGAATGCACATTCATATGCTCTACTAGCAAGTTTTGATCTCTTGGGATCCGGAATACGAACATAGGCTAAACATCCCCAAACTCTAAAATAAGAAACATTAGGTTTTTTATTTTTCCAAAGTTCATAGGGAGATATCAATGATTTAGAATTGGGAATTCTATTAATTACATAACATACAGTCAATAAAATATCTCCCCACCACTGAGGAGATGCACCTGAACTAAGCATAATTGCAACTACAGGTTCACATAAAGTTCAATTTTTCTGTTCTGCCTTTCCGTTCATTTCGGGTGAATAAGGTGCTGTTCTTTCATGTATAATTCCAATAGAGTTATAAAAGGCAATACATTCATTCGAGTCATATTCAGTGCCTCTATCGCTACGAAGTTTCTTTATTTTTCGTTGGAATTGATTTTCAATTTCATTTAAGAAAATCTTAATCTTGTCAAATGCTTCACTATTATGTTAAGAAGATAAACATATATGTAATTTGAATGATCATCTACAAATGTAATAAAATAGCGATGTCCATTTCTAGTGAGAACTCCATCCAATTCGCAAATATCACTATGAATTAAATCAAGTAATTCTGTTTCTTTAGTGACAGATTTATGTGATTTCTTAGTGAGTTTTGCTTGACTACAAGATTCACATTTTTCAAAATCATCAAGTGAAATTTTAGGAATGAAACCTAAATTACTCATGTTCTTAATTAATTTCTTATTTACATGACAAAGTCTAGCATGCCAAGTATTCAAAGAATAATAAGAAGTAGTAGTTTTATTCATCTCAACATTCAATTTAAACATTCCATCTGTAGCATACCGTTTACCAACAAACATCGAATTCTTAGTAAGTGTGTACTGATCTGCCCCTATAGTCTGAGTGAAGCCGGCCTTATTGAGCAGATAGCCAGAGACAAGATTCTTTCTGATTTCAGGAGTGTGCAGAACCTCCTTCAAAGTAATAGTTCTTCCAGATGTGAACTTAAGATCAACATCACCAGTACCGAGTGTACTAGTGGTGTGGGAATCACCCAACAACACTTTCTTATCATTTGTTTCGGTATAGGTTTTAAACAAGGAACGATCATAACAAACATGATGAGAAGCGCCAGTGTCTATCCACCACCCTTCTGAACCAGTAATGAGATTGATTTCAGAAATTATCGCAAACAAAGGTTCTTCATCCACTAAGTTCGCTTGCGATGCAAAACGACGCTTAGGGTTCCTGTAATGTTTTTCCATATGGCCAGGCTTGTTACAATTATAACACAGAAATTGAACAACTTCTGTATTTCTAGCTTGGCCTCCTATAGGGTGTTGACTTTTGTTATGATGACCCTTCCCGTTCTTATTTTTCTTTGTGATCCTTCCTTTCGGCTTAAGAACTGCCGAACTCTTATTCTTTTTATTGGAAATAAAAAGAATCTCTTCCCTCTGATCTTGTTTCCGTGCCTCCTCCTCGATACGAAGGCGAGTGATAAGAGTTTCCATAGAAAATTTCTTGGACTTGTGGCACAAATCGTTTTTAAATTCTTTCCAAGTAGGAGGTAATTTATCAATTAACACAGCAACTTGAAATTGTTCATCAATGGACATACCTTCTGAAATGATTTCGTAAGCGATTTTATGCAACTCATGAGATTGTGTCACAACAGAAGTGTCGTCAACCATTTGGAATTTCATATAGCGACTGACAACATATTTTTTCGATCCTGCTTCCTCGGTATCAATTTTTTTCTATAGTGCATCCCAGACTTCTTTTGCAGATTCAAAAGTCGCATAATAATCATAAAGTTCATCCTTCAAAGCATTTAGAATGTAGTTCTTGCACAAAAAGTCGTCAGCAATCCATTTCTGGATTTCGTTGTGTTTTCAGCAGTGGGCGGATCGACAGCAACAGGTTTTTGCGAAACACAGAATTGTGCCAACTTTTTCGTTGTAAAGTAGAAGAAAATCTTTTGCTTCCATCATTTGAAATGAAGTCCTCCGAATCGAAACGGCATGTTAATGTCGGCAGAAGCAATAGACTTGTCGTGTTCCATGACAGCCTGATCATCTTAAAATTGTTGGAAACTGTAGTAGGAAAATGGAACAATAGAATAACAGAATCAGAAAAAATTGGCGTGATCTGGTTGAGTCGTGGACTAGGTCGCTTTCTTTAAGACGTTCCGCGGCTTTACTCCTCTGTGCAAGTAAATAATAGCCCTGTCGCCCCTAGGATAAAACATCCCAGAAATCCAGCCTTCTGTCTCGACTACTTTTGCACGACAAGTAATCGGAATACAATACACTTTCAACTTCTTGCTCAAAACTGTTTACTGTTGCGATAGTGCGTAAATGTAATGAATTGTTTGCGACAGAGTTCGAAAACTATTGTGGCAGAAAAATAAGCACTGTATTTTTAGACTGGAAGAAGTTCGTATACCAATCCGAAATCTGTTCTTAAATAAGAGTTCATGCACTATTTCAGAAAGGTGCTTTTAGCAACAGTCACAACTGTTACCATTAAAACGTTTTAAAAAACGAATAAGAAACGTTTTAATTTTTAACTGTAAAACATTTAGAATTTTAAACGTTAATAACGTTTTAAAAAACGGATAAAAACATTTCAAAATAATTAAAAAAATTAAAACGTTCAATTAATTTTTTTCAAAAATAGTGTGGGTAGCGTACGCACACGCGAGGCCAAATCTAGAAATTTGCACCCCCCCTGCGCGCGTGTGCGACGCGGGCGCGCACGCCCGGTTAAAGGGTTTCTGGATCGGAACCCCCGAATGGCTTAGAACCCAAGCCCAACTCCCCGAGCACGTGAGGGCCTCTCTAGGCCCACATCATTTATTGACCCACTAGGGAGTGCCTTATTAAATAAAGAAGAGAAGTGACTCTTGGAGTTCCAATGTGGGATACAAGTTTTTTTAAAAATTATACACAAAACTCAACACCTATCTCAACTGACCAAGCCACAACCATTCCCGACAAGTCTTCCTTTCTCAAACAATCCCGATGGGATAAGTTATTGGTACCTATATTTTGTGAGCCAAGAAATAATGTTGTTGCTTCCTTGACATGATTACCACTGCCAAGATCATTTTTTCAAGCGACAAATACCTAGTCTCAATGTAATACCCGTATCGTCTAATTCTTTTTATTTCAAATAATTATAATAATTATCAAAGGTGAGATTAAAGATTTTAATATTCCATTTGGAATTTTAGAGTGAAAGGAAATTATAAAAGAATGTTTAATGGTAAAAATTGAGGTTAAGTAATATAAATATTGAATATATGGGATCGATGGCACACAAGGGTAATTAGGGGGATTAATGAAGGGGCAAGGAGGTAAATTAATGTTAAAATCTGATTTGTAGGGGTTGGGGATGCACTAGCCCCTATTCTTGTTTTTGCTAAAAATCTGTCTAGAGGGAGAGGGAGAGAGGGAATGGCTTGAAGAATTCCCATGGATCGTTTTTGGAAGAAAATCTCTTCTCCAACCTTGTTCACAACTCAAGTAAGACCATTCTTACCGATTTTATTTTTTGATTTCTTCCATTGTTAGTACTAGATCGAGGTTCTTAGTTCCAAACTCGTTTTTGGGAAAACCACATGTATTTAGGGTTGATTCTTGGGAATTAGTTGTGATTGAAGGCTGTAAATGAGTCTAATTCAAGTATGTATTGACCTTAGATGTTACAAACACTTTGGTATTTATGAATTTGAGGTTTTGGGGTGTTTAGATCGAGTTTGGCGAAGTTTGGATAGTTTTTTGTCAAAAAATCCCGTTCTGCAGATTTTGCATCAGCAGGGGGTTCAACCGGTTGGGATTCCTTGGCCAACCGGTTGGGATGGGTTGAAGGTTGGCCAACCGATTGGCCAACCAGTTAGGAGATCGGTTGGGGCTGGGTGATGCTAGCCCAACCGGTTGGGAAGTCAAGTCCAACCGGTTGGAAGTGGTTTTGTCTGAAAATTTGGTTAAGTCTTTGGAAAATAAAAAATGACTAAATAACATCGTAACGAGTTAAGTTTTGGTATGGTAAGACTTGTAAAAGTTTGATTTAATGTTTTCCTATTTAGTACCAATTTATAATTGCAATGTGGACTGAAATTGGTATTGTTTTGACAGGGACACTCGAGGAAGGCATTGAGGCCTCCCTCAAGGGCAAGGAAAAGGTTTGAACCAGGCAAGGAAAAGATTTGAATAACGGTGCTGGTGAGTATATGTTTATGGTATTTTGAGAATACTTTGTTTGACTCTCAAAGTACATGTTTACTCGTTTAAATTGTTTTGAAAGCATCTATATCCTGTTTGTACCTGGATTTGAGATTGGAATGAGACAGAATCAAGCATATTTCGTGATGATTATACTTGGAAGTTTACTTCCTGCAGACTACACGTTGAACGTGGGAGTGAGTTGCATTAAAATGTATTGGGGGAAATTGCATACTATATTGTATATATATACATATGCACCTTGGAACGTAAGTTCTTGGAGACTACACGAGTAATCGTGGGAGTGAGTTATTCTCCGGGTAATACACCCATTTTGGAGAGGGGATCTCTAGGTTGGTATCTTTGTGATACATTGGATGAGTGTGCTGGGCACACGAACTATCACATATAGTGATAGTTATTTTGAGAAGGAAAATGGAAGGATGTTTTGAAAAATGGGCTGCGGCCATTTACATATGTAAATGCATGGGATGCATGAGTTTGGGCATACATGTTTTAGGGGTTGGACCCTGGTTTTTGCAAAGTTACATTCTCCCATGAATTTATTTAAAAATCTCTTGCAATTGTGAAATCAAAATATCATATTCACACTCTGATTTCCTTGTGTTTTTTCTTAAATGCTTGAAAACTAGGTCTTGGAGCTAGCGGTCCACTACGTAGCTTGGTGAGGTGGTTTTGGAAACATAACATGGGAAGGATGGATTGATGCATGGCTTGAAGGAGATGGCACCGAGTATGTATACCTGGAAGTTGATTTAGAGGAACCATGTTCCTTGAGTATTAGTACTTGTTCTTTCTTTTAGTACTTGTTCTCTAGAAACAATCTTTGGTACTTGTGGTTTTGTTAGATGGAAAGCTATGGTGTTGGGTTTTTCTTTCACCCTCGATGATAGTTTGATGTATTGTTTTAAACTTGTTAACTCTTGGGTTTTAAAGTTAAGAAAATTTTTATTTCTGCCTAAATTTTTGTGAGTTTTGGTAAGGGATGTTACACTCAACATCTAATAATGTCTTGCTGATATAGTAGATCGGTTTTTGCTCTCCGTCTTCTTCTTTTATTAGCACTGCACTAACCGCGTGCTCTAAAAAGGCCAGGTAGATTTTTATTACCTCCCCATGATTTGTTGTGGCGATTAGTGGCAGTGCGGCAAGATATATCACCATCTCTTGGAAGGCCTTATCGCAATTTTCCCCAAGAGTACACTGTCCTTTTTCTTAATAATTGGAAGAATGACTTGCATCAATTTAAAGAGTGGATGATAAATCAGTTTAGTGCGGCCACCATCTCGATTAGTCATTGCACCTCCTTAATCATTCTATGACTTTGGAGGATTTATAGTGCAATGATCTGATGGGGGTTGGCCTCTATGCCCCTCTGAGTTACCAAGTGTTGAAGAAACTCGCCTGCTTACCCCAAAAGCACACTTGGATGCATTTAACTTCAATTTGAACTCTCGGATAGGTTGTCTTTTTTTCAAATAAAAAGACCTTCTTCGGTTCCCTATACTGGGACCTTTGTCTTTTTTTCCTGAGATGCAATACATTGTGTTCATAACCTTCATTGCATTTTCATGCTTGGGACTCACCTTTAAAACTCGGCTCTATGGCTCCATGAACCATGTGGATGGTTCCCTACGGGGGTATGTCCTCATATGAAAAGTGTCATGCCTTTTCAACCCTCCTAGGCTTGTTCTCTAGGCCAGGCTTCTTGATAATGTACTGCTTCAGATGACCTGCATCTATGAGCTCCTCCAAAAATGTTTTGAAGTGTTGAAAATTCTTTGTCAAATGGTTGAACTCCCTGTGGTAGCCATAGTTTATTCTGGTGGCCTCCAGTTCAAGTTGATTTCCCCTATTTGGAGGGCCATTTCCAGAAGGGCTTGTATTTTAGGGGTAGACCAACATTAAGATGGAGATTTTGAACCTGGTCTTTATTGCCTTGTAGGCCTCTAGTCCAGACATAGGCATCCTTTTAGAAGGTCTGTAGAGTGGCCTCAACACCCTTCTTCTTCTCAGTGGAAGGTTGATGGGGCCTTTTATTCTTCTTCTTACCAATAATATTGTTGACACTAGATTTTTCCCCACCACTTAAACAAGAAATATCCCAATGCCTACATTTATCGGACCAAAAGTCATGCAAAATATAAAGATTTAAAAGTGTGAGACCCGGAACATTTATCTATAATAAAATAAATTATTAAGGACTTTGGTTGTAACACTCCCAAATTTTGAGGCATATTTTTTTAGAAGTGTTAAATGTAGGTAACGAGTATCCAAACAAAAAGGGTAAAGAGCTATCTACCACACACACACGCTACTCATTACACTACTTATTACATTACATGCTTGTTTTGAATGAAATAAAGAAAAAGAGGCAAAAAGGATTTTATAACAGAACCCTGTACAACGACACCCCAAATAAAAATAGAAAGGCCAATAGGATATCATAAGTTTATCCTATACAAGACGGCCAACAGAAAAGAAAGGAAAGTATAGGACTGAACAGAAAGCAACCTATCACTACAGTCCAATCAAACTCCAAGTCCTGTGAAGGATCCCGCAACTACTCCAAGCAAAGTGCAAGAGACCCTACAAAAGTAGAGGGTCAGGCACCACCGCCTGGTAGAGATAATCTACCTCCTACTGTCTATAATATTGGGTACAAGTGTATGACAATACAAGGAACGTAAACTATGCGATGCAATGGATCTCATTATTTAAAAATAGTTATTCTCTTTCAAATATTTTACTATCGACTCAACGTGAAGTAAAACAGTAAAACCAGTGTCTGACGAAGAATCGAGAAAGAGAAGCAACAGTATTCAACGTCTACCAAAACAGTTGCCTAGACAAGGCCGAAGGGAACTATGTTCAAGTGTCGACTCACACTAAATAAAAGACTCATTTTCCGTTATATAAACGAGTTCCAATTCCCTTTTCGTTCCAAGTTCTACTTGTATTCCATTTCCGTGCCTTCTAGTAGGAGCAAGGCCAATATCAATCACAATCCATCGAGTTCGGCTAGTTCCGCATCAGGGCTCGTCAACTCCTTATCGTGTAGTTCCTGTTTTCCCCGGCTCACCGGGAAGGTCCAGTCAAACCTCCATTGCGCAATGTTGCGTGCCACTCTAAACAGTGACCCAAGGTAGGCAACCCGAATCATAGCCACTCATCAATATCCAATCCTCGTATAGAGTAAACAATTTCCTCGTAAAGAGTCACATGTCACATTTTATCATTTCGTTCAATCATTCCGTGTGACCTAGTGCAACAACCTCCTAGTCGACGTATCAACCAAAAATGTGACTTTCCTTCTATTCTTACCAAAACATCCCATTCATTTCCAAATGTGTCATTCATTCACAAATCATTCCATTATTTCCGAAACACTTTCGTTCATTTACAAAACGTTCCATTTGTTCGATTCATTGCCAAAAATGTGTCAAAATACCATTTAACCCACAAACTATCCGAGAATGTCCAAAACAAACCACTATCCCCAATTTGATTTCATAAAACAACAATGACGGATTTTTAACAAGAATTGGGTTTTTTCACAACCGAACTCAGAATCGAACAACCAACGTCCTAGAGAAAACGTAACGACCCTAGACAAAACTCAACGCGACCAATTTTAGTGAACGACACCACTTTGATACTAATTTTACGAATATACGAAACTTGACAGAATTTCATAAAACGACGAGAAGGAAGTAACGACGCCAATAGTATAAACGAGAGGGATATAAAACTCTACCTCAATTGGAGTTCCTGCAACAATCGCCGGCAATGGATTTGTTAGAAATTTCGGCAGTAACCTGCCCAAAATAGGAGAACCGCACTAAGGCGCCAATAACAACAACAATAGCAGGAATCCGATTTCACACCTCCTACAAACGTAAATTACCGATTGACTCAACGACAACTAAACAGGAAACAGGATATACATGTCGACGCGACCACAAGCGATGGTCAAGGTCCTGACAGTCGCGTGCCATTGATTACCACCACTTGCTAGACTGACACCTAAAATCTAACAAACAATTACAATCGACGACAAACGAACTAGAACACTGAACAAAGAGCAACAGAGACTTACCCACTGACACAAAGCTTCAACTGTCACGCACCACTGCTCGTTCACCCTTCACTGCACCTCGTCGCACCTAGACGCCCATCAGTCGCTGACGCTGAACATCCTTCCGTTGTACTACGACACCCCGGGCTGCCACCACACCCACCTTCACTTCCTCGAGACATCACCACTGCAAAATTCACCACCACTGTCGCCCTCAGCCGCCTCCACCACCACAGCACACATGTCGCCACCGCCACCACCTTGCCGCGCCACTGCCGCCATCACCACACACGGCTGGTGTGTATGTGTGCGTGGAGGAGGGGATAAGAGAGAAGGCACATGAGAGGGGGAAAAAGAGAGCTGGCGGGAGAGGAAGGAGGGGGAGAGGTATGCCGAGAGATGAGGGAGGGGAAGGGGGGCGCTCGGGGAAGGAGAGGGGGAGGGGGCGGCGCACACATGGGGGGTAGGGTTTTGGGCCCTTTGTTGGAGAAGAAGGAGATACAGGGGTCTGACTCCCCCCTGTATCTAATCTTGTATCACCTTTTTTTTTTA
>NMUG010012966.1:0-10232 GCA_002855965.1 Monotropa hypopitys
AAAAAAATCAACTTAAAAGCAATTTTAAATAATTGAAGTAAATAACTATTGAATTCTTACCATTGGAAATCCAAAACAAGAGAGAATCAAAGAGAATACAATCACAATCTTCCAATCTTCACAAACCTTTCTCCAAGAACCAAGTAGCCACCCTCTCTAGGTTTAGAGAGTTAAAACAATATCAAAAGTATATAATACGTTTACAATGCGAGTATATATACCCTCGGTCGCTTAAAATACAAAAATACCCCTTTTTAATGAATCTGTCAGAAATCATGTGTCACGTGTAACCAGTTACGCTAAAAATGCATAACCGGTTACGCCCCTTTTAGTTTCTGCACATTTTCACGCTGGGAGCGTAACCGGTTACGACAGCGGTTACGCTGCGTAACCTCTGCGTAACCAGTTACGATAGCGGTTACGCAAGCGGTTACGCTGCGTAACCTCTGCGTAACCTCTGTGTAACCTCTGCGTAACCTCTTCGTTACCTCTGTAATTTGGCTTCCTGATCGGGCATTCCCATCCTTCAAGTCTCAAAACTTCAAAGTACTCCGAAAAGTGTATAAACGGGGGTTAAAACCTGAAAAACACAAAACACTAGAAAAACAACATTAAACGCAATTATGTACAAAATAAGAGTGATAATCAACAAAACATGATAAAAATAGGAGAAATAGATGCACTAAATGTGCAATTTAGTGTGTCTATCATCCGGCTACCACAATAGCCCCTCAATTCTTTTCAACCCTGTTGAGAAGGATTGATCATAACCTGCTGGACATTGCCCAGTCCTTGTCTAGTCTGCTATAATGTACCGGCGCGCCTGCTTGACGGATGCTGTGGTTCATAGTAGGGGCATCGCCATCATGCGCGTTGTCCGGAGCATTAGCAGGCAGTAATGATTGCTTCGTAACCGTCGCTTTGTGGTGTTCACGTGGCATCTTCTAATTGGATGAAGGAGTCGGCGCATGTGGATGGGACGCTTGATGGATGCTGCCTCGAACCCTACGCTGGTCGTTGATTGGACGGAGATGCCTCCTCGCGGATCATGCGATGCAACTGGGTTCCCATCTTACCCCTTACCCTATAAATATGTGGGGGGAGAAGGTTAGAAGTTCACGTGAAAAGTTTGCTCTCTGGCGCCCCTTGCATCCGATCACCTGCCATCATCCCTTCCTTCTAGCTTCCGGTCTTCGCGCTTTCGGATAATCAGGTATCATCCGGACTCTCCATATTTGCATTTTTCTTCATTATTTTTGTTTCGTACGGTCTCATACTTGATCGATGGGATGTTCACTGGTCTGACTGCCTGTCTGCCGGACTGTTGCCCTTTCGCCGGTGGGTAGTGTATCCATGGGCGGAGGGTAAATAGAATTGGCGCAAGCCCCATTTCTTGGGATTTATCGCCCTCTAACTTCCATTTTCGGTTGTGTCCGGCAGGACGTGAGCACACGATGTCGGATTCCAGTGACACCCACTCAAGCTCAGACGCAGAGACTAGTTCCGATGCTCGGTCTGGGTCTCCATCAAATGAGGCCGCTAGCAACACCTCCTCGTCTCCCAGGCCTTTGAACGCCATTATTCCAGCCGCTGCTGTGGAAGGGCCAGAGGTGATTGTCGCTGAAGAAGAACACGAGGCTTTCGGACCATCCGGCAGGCGCCTTTGCCTATATATGTTGCATGCTACTGGGGTGCCTGCTTTGCCGGCTGACTTCAGACGGATATACTCCATCCCCTCCAACGTCCGGTTCGAGCTGCTCTGTGAACCGGCAAAGGTTCCTTGTACTGACAATCAGGTGGCCTTCCCGTTGATGGCCATTGCCGAGGGAGGCCTCCGGTTCCCTGTAGATGATTTTGTGAGGGATCTCCTATTGGAATACGGACTGGCCCCATTTTAGTTAATAGTGTGTCACGACCTAATCTCATATGAGCCATGATCGGTCAACGAGCAAGCTCTCTAAAGACCCTATTTAATGATTTTAGGGATTTATCAAACAATTTTAGATAAGTAGATAGCGGAAAAGCATGAAATAACCCAGAGAGTGCATTAATACCCACAACAGTTCATTGATTTCGATTTGAGATACAAAACAAGCCCTATGGGCTGATACGTATGATAATCAAAGAGCTGAGACATAAAACTCCAAGTGCGCCTATTCCTGCTGCTCAAATCCTGAAAAGAGGTTTAGAAAAACGCATAAGCTATAAAGCTAGAGTGAATTCAATACATGCCCAAATTACTAGGTTCATGGACAAACAAGTCATTTCCTGCAGTAAATCATTTCAGATAATCATAGTATAAGTGGCTCAATAGCCTCAAGAGTAGTATCATTGACCCATTCTGGTTATATCAGATTTTCGGCATCTTTCACGTATGAACCTGCAATAAGTGCATATTGATTGCTTTGGATATTCCACCCGAAATGTATGACTGTCAACGAGTCTATGAAGTTAACCAATTACAGCCTCCACGGTACCAGAAACAAGGAGAGCTACCCCATAATTTGCAAAGCAGTATGATATCATCCGATGACCATCTGGTTTGGTCACACCTTATAACCTGTCCCTGCATGCATGGTATCTGACCCTGCCCCCAGCATTTGGGCTTTTATCTGTTTATGACCGTATTACGCTTGTGGTTTCGTGAAGTCGCAGGGATCTTGTATAGATTACTTGCAGCTCTAGGAAAGAGTCATTGACTTCGTTCGAAGAGTTCTGTAATTGATTTTTATAAGTTACACTTTTCATTGTATGCTTGGTCGCCAATATTTATGGCCCGAGCTCGAAACCATTAATTTGGAACTTGAAAGAACAACCAGAACAAATCGCTCCAAATCTAAGAGTCGACTTTTGATTCCAATGGCTGAAAATACTGAAAATAATGCGAACCCAATCGGCAATATTAATAATGAAATACTCGTCATCGTGGGTGATCTACAAGTTCCACCAGCACCTATTGGTGTCATCAGGCAACCACAACCGGACATCGGGGATTATTTTGCACCTGGTCCACTTCTGGACCAACACCATTGGGTACTGAGGATTCCCAATAACCCTTGAGCATATTGTGAACCTTGAGTTTGTGGACAAGTGGATTCGGGAAGCCTAGATGTGCTTCTCTTATAGTTTAATCCTCGATTTATTTTAGTCTTTAGTTAAAACTCACCAAACCAAACAATCAAACTCTTTTCTTTTACCAAACTAACGTAAGAACTTAATCTAATTAAAAGAGACCTTTCACCTTCCTTGTGATCGACTCCTGACTTGCCCCTACTGCATAAGTAGTGTAATTCACGGTTATAAATATCATTTTTAACTCGCGCACGATAGCAATCAGGTGGTGTCAAAACATGATAAAACATTGCCAGAGAACTAAGTGCTTACCTGAGTTCATAGGGGCTATTTTAGCAAGCTTCTCTCGAGCTGAGAACTTCGGGGAAACTGGTTCGAACAGTGGGATTCTTCTGGCCTACCGAACTGTTGGCTGAGCTAAGGTCTGACGGAGCTTCTAGGTGTAACAGATGGTCCGGGGGGTCACTGCACTATTCTAAGTGTTCGGCTAGGAGTTTGCCGAGTACCAGGACTTTGGGAACAATGGTTCTCTCTCTCTCTCTAGAGCTTTGAATGCAAGATAGAGTTGGGTGGGAAATGAATGCTCTACAAGGTTGCTTATATAGGGGTTCAGAGGGCTGGGGTGGGTAGTTGAGAGCATTTAATGCTTGATTGGATCAAACCTTAATCCTGCCGAAGAGGTCAGGGAGATGTCCCATCAAGGTCAGGTCTGAGCACCCTGCCATGACAGTCTGAACCTGCGACGAGTTGTCCCATCAGAGTCAGACGGTGGGTCAGTCCGGATGGAACGTGACCCTGTAGCTCGGCAGACCTGCCGCGCAGCAGTTGGGGTAACCGGGTCTGGATGCGGGGTGGTCGGTTGGGCGGCGGGCTGTGCTGGACTGTGCTGGTCTAGAGCAGATTGGTTCGGCCTGCTCCGAGCGTCTGGGCTTCATTCACTTGGGCTTCTTAGCTCACTTTCTTTTAGTTCTATGGGTCCAATTTCTCCAACACTAAACCCAAATGGTTTAAACACTAAATATAATCCGAAAATATTTTTAACGATTTATTTAATTATGAAAAATCCTATTTATTTGGGACAAGGTCTCACATCCTTCCCTCCTTAAAGGAAGTTTGTCCCCCAAACATGAAATGACTTATTGATGAGGATTGATAAATATACCTTACTCGAATAACTCTAGGTACTTTCGGTGCATATCATCTTCCTTTTCCCAGGTGGCCTCGTTCCCTGACTGGTTCTCCCACCAAATTTTGACTAATGGAATTATCTTGCTTCGAAGCTTCTTCTCTCGTCGATCTAGAATTTTGAATGGCTTCTCTTCGTAGGATAGATTCTTCTCGATCTCGATCGTAGGTCATTCCAGGACGTGAGACGGGTCTGACATATACTTGCGAAGTATAGAGATGTGGAAAACGTCGTGCACGTTGGCTAACTCTGGTGATAATGCTAATCGATAGGCGAGTGGGCCGATCCTTTCAAGAATCTCGAATGGTCCAACAAATCTGGGATTCAATTTTCCTCTCTTTCTGAATATGACGACACCCTTCATTGGTGATACCTTGAGAAATACCTTGTCTCCTTCCTGAAATTCCAATTCTCTACGATGAGTGTCGGTATAACTCTTCTGGCAGTCTTGGGCTGCTTTCAGTCAGTCCTGTATTGTCTTAATCTTTTCTGTGGATTCCTTCACAATTTCTGGTCCTGTTAATTCTGCACTTCCGACCTCTGTCCAACATGATGGTGTCCTGCGTCTCTTTCCGTATAACGCTTCAAATAGTGTCATTCCTGTACTTGCTTGATAACTATTGTTATAGGTGAACTCTGCTAGTGGTAGATGCTCTTCCCAGCTTCCTTGAAACTCTAGCGCACAGGCTCGCAACAAGTCTTCTAGCATTTGAATGGTTCTTTCTGACTGGCCGTCTGTTTGAGGATGAAAGGCTGTTTCTGAATTTGAGTGCTGTTCCCATTGCCTTCTGGAGTGATTTTCAAAATCTAGATACGAATCGTGGGTCTCTATCAAACGTGATGGATGCTGGTGTGCCGTGTAATCGAACGATTTCTTGGAGATAGGTGGTTGCCATTCGGTCCATTGAATAAGGATTCTTGATCACAATGAAGTGAACAGACTTGGTTAAATGATCTACTATGACCCATATAGCATTGTTGCCCTTCTTAGAACACGGTAATCCTATGATAAAATCCATAGTGATATCTTTTCATTTCCACTTTGGAATAGGTAATGGCTGTAATAATCCGATGGGCTTCTGACGAATGGCTTTAATCTGTTGGCACTGCAAGCATCGGCTAACATAGTTGGCTATATCGCACTTCATTCTCATCCACCAATAAGATTTCTTCAGATCCTGGTACATCTTTGTCTGACCGGGGTGAATCACGAACTTCGAGTGATGGCCATCATCCATGACATTCTTCTTAATTTCTTTGTCACTGGGGATGCATAATCAATTCCAAAATTGGAGAATTCCATCCATAAGGGTGAACTCGCTCTTTGAATTGATTCCTTCGCTGATCTTCATGAGCTTTGGGTCGTTTCCTTGTCCTGACTTGATTTCTCTTAAAATAGTCGGTTCTGCAACGATGGTATTGAGATGTCCATGATGTAGATGATCGAGCTCCTTCTTTCCTTTTTCTGCTTAGGGCGTCGGCAATAGTGTTGGCTTATCCAGGGTGGTACTGAATGTTGAGATCGTAGTCCTTCATCAGCTCCAGCCATCTTTGTTGTCTGAGGTTCAGCTCCTTCTGGGTGAAAAGATACTTCAAACTTTGATGGTCGATAAATAAGTTGCAGGTGACTCCATAAAGATAGTGGCACCAAATCTTCAAAGCGAATACTACTATGGCTAGTTCCAAGTCGTGAGTTGGGTAGTTCTTCTCGTGAGGCTTTAACTGTCGGGAAGCGTAAGCAATAACTTGACCTTGCTGCATTAGAACACATCCGAGTCCTCTGAGTGACGCGTCGCTGTAGACTTCAAAGTCTTCTCCCTCCTGAGGTAGTATAAGAATGGGTGCTGTCGTGAGTCGCTTCTTCAGCTCTTGGAAACTCCCTTCTCTGGTCTCTATCCAAACAGATGGTTCTCCTTTCTTTGTTAGCTCTGTCATTGGAGTTGCGATCTTCGAAAAGTCTTTGATAAATCTTTTGTAGTAGCCAGCGAGTCTGAGAAAACTACGAACTTCAGTTACTGAGGTTGGCTTAGGCCATTCTTGGATTGCTCCTATCTTCTGAGGGTCCACTGAGATTCCATGCTCGTTGATGATTTGCCCGAGAAATTGGATTTTCGTGAGCCAGAACTCGCACTTGCTGAATTTGGCGTAAAGCTTACTTTCCTTCAAGGTCTACAAAATGATCGACAGGTGCTCTGCATGTTGTTCCTCGTTTTTGGAGTAGATGAGAATATCATCAATGAACACGATTACGAAGTCATCGAGATAGTTGATGAAGATCCGGTTCATCAGGTCCATAAATGTTGCAGGTGCATTGGTGATGCCAAATGGCATAACTAAGAATTCGAAATGACCATACCTGGTACGAAAAGTTGTCTTCTCCATGTCCTCTGCCTTAACCTTGAGCTGGTGGTATCCTGAATGAAGGTCGATCTTTGAGAATATTTTGGCTCCTTGCAGTTGGTCGAATAAATCATCAATTCTTAGTAACGGATACTTATTCTTGATGGTGACTTTGTTCAGCTCCCGATAGTTGATGCATAGCCGCATCATTCCGTCTTTCTTCTTGACAAGCAAAATTGGCGCTCCACATGGTGATGAGCTAGGTCGGATGAAATATTTATCTACTAGTTCTTGAAGTTGCGTCTTTAATTCCTTCAGTTCTACGGGTGCCATTCGATAGGGTGCTTTAGATATTGGCTGGCTTCCAGGAATAGTATCGATACTAAACTCTACCTCTCGATCAATGGGCATTCTTGGCAAGTCCTTGGGAAAAACATTGGAAAAACCATGAACTATGGGGATATCAGATATCAAATGAGTACTTGGGGTTGTAGACAAAATGCTGCAAAAGTAACCTCGCCACCCTTTCTGCAAAAGTTAACAAGCACGTGCCATAGACATAAAACATGGGGGTGATGTGACTCTTTCTCCTTCGAGCTTGGATTCCTCCTCTATGATTCCTACGAAATTTATACACTTCCTCGCGCAATCGATCTTGGCCTTGAATTGGGATAACCAATCCATTCCAATTATCACATCGAAATGGGACATAGCTCGAGGGATAAAGTCGATTATGGTACTAGTTCCATCTATGGAAACTTCGTAGTTTCTAAGAACATGTGAGAATATGGCTCCCTCGCTCATGGGTTGGGATACGAGCAAGTCAAATCCTAACGGTTCAAGATTTCTACTGATTTTCTGAGAGTGGGTTTTCGAAATGAACGAGTGAGTAGAACCTGAATCAAATAAAGCATAGGTATGAATTCTACAGACAAGAATTCTACCTGCCACCACGGCTTCATCGTTTCGGGGATCTCCGGGGACTAGAGCAAAAGCTCTTCCCTGACGCTGGTTCCGGTTGTCTTGATGGTTGTTTCTTGGTGCACCCACGGGCATGACATTGGCTCCGGTTGCTGGCCTCAGACAATCCTTCTTGTAATGGCCCTCCTGGCCACAGTCGAAACATGTTAAGGGTACTCTGTTTCCCCCGCCTTGGTTTCCCATCCTCCTTTGATCATCTCTCCTTCCTCCAAAATTTGCCTTCTTCTGCGGACCAACTTTTTTGGGTCCTTGGTTTTGCCCTTTCCGCTCCAGATATCGTCTCGTCTCTTCTACATTTTGTTCGACTAACAAGACTCGATCCAGACCATCATCATAAGTTGACAGTTGAAGAGGTTGGACTACCTTTCGGATCTCCGGCTTCAGTCTGTCCTCAAAGCGTTTGCCTTTATTTCCTCCGATGCCACTAGGTACGGGGCATAGGCAGCAAGATTCGTAAACTCGGTTTCATAGGCAGCTACCATCATCATCCCTCGCTGCTTGAGGTGCTCAAACTCCATCCTCTTTGCAGTCTGCATTGCCCTCGGCATAAATTTTTCACGAAAAATTTCCAGAAACCTTTCCTAGCTCATTTCTGGCTCTATGGTACTCTTCAGACTCTACCAACGGTTTGCTTCTCCTTCCAGCAAATATGATCTGATCTCTACTCTTTGTTGATCAGAACATCTCAGTAGTCGGAAGTTTTTCTCCAAGGCTGCAATCCATTCATTTGCTCTCACGGGGTCCATTCCTCCCTGGAAGGTAGTGGGTTTCAACTTCAGAAATTCCTTTATCGTTGCAAAGTTAGATGCTTGTTCAATTGGATTGACCAGTGCCTCTTGTTCGGGGTTAGGTGGCTTGTTCATGGGTCCTGGGTGGTTGAGGTATTGATTGAGCATCTCCTGCTGGGTTTGAACAGTCCCAGCCAATATTCTGACCATGTCGTGCAATTCGGCCACCTCGTCGTTTCCTTGATTGTTGTTGCGAGTGTTAACCATTCTGCTTTCGAAAATTTTCTCAGTTAGAGATATGAAAAAAAGTTTGATTAATTCATAAGAGTTTCATCATAAAACTAAAATTCTAAGCATCCCAGATGATAATAAAAGACTAATAATACTACTCGTTACCTGAGTAGTTCGGCCACTCGTAGGGTGGGTAAATCCACTCCTCATGATCAACATCAACGACTTCATCGTCTTCTTTTTTTTTTTTTTTGAAAAGCATCATTGTATTAAACCATTTACGAAAAGTAAATTGACAAAAATACGAGGCTACAACAAAAGGAAGCAAAAAGGAACAACTCCACCATGAAGAACAAAAAAAGACTGCCTGAAGAACTACAATAAGCAGTCCAAAATTGAGTCTTTATTGTATGCAAGCTGGTCTAGAAGAGTGAACTTGGAATGATTCCGTTGATTAGCCCAAAACATGACGGATGTATGGATGGAATCAAGAGCTCTTTCCCGATTAGTTGTCCCATTGTTGAAGATAATCCCATTCCTTGCCTTCCAGATGGTCCAAAGGATTGCGAAGAAGTAGGATCTCCATGCAAGCTTTAGGGGGCCCGCGAGGGTAACCGACCACCACCAAGAAAAAGTGGTAGAGATGTCCCATGGAGTTGCCCACGACTGTTTCCAAGCCTTCAAGACCGCCGTCCATATCCACCACGAGAAAGAGCAGTGCAGGAATAAGTGCGTTACCGTCTCTTCACTGCTGTGACAAAGATGACAAGCTTGTGGGGCATTGTAGTATAGATTTCTTTTAGCAAAAAAATCCGCTGTAGGGATTGCGTTCTGGATTGTAAACCAAGCGTGTAGGAGCAACTTAGGGGGGGCAAATTGCACCAGATTTTTGCCAAAATAGAGTTGTTAGGATGCTGGGTAAATTTGGCAGCAAGGTTGGTGTAAAGTATATTTGTGCTAAACTTCCCATGCAGCTCAAACTTACAAGAGATGAAGTCGTCCCCTGTCGACAGAGAGCAGTCTCGAATTTTTTGCATCATCATCCCCCACTGATCCGTTTCCCAGCCCCTAAGATTGCGCCTAATAATGTCCTGCCAATTGGTGGACCTAGCCGTATTGATTGCTTCCTGAACCGAAGAACTAGGATTCACTGTAAGGGAGTATAGCCGCGGGAATACAGATTTCAGGCGTGTATTTTCCAACCACAAGTGCTCCCAGAATTGTATCAGATTTCCTGATTTTAGGTTCCATGCAAACCCATTAGAAATTTCTTGCTGGAGGTTGATGGAAGCGTGCTGCAAGTTCTTGATGCCCTTCCAAATTGGAGAAGGGTTGTTGTTTTGTGGCAGTGAGGGCCATGAGTCGGGTGTCTCGTTTTTGTATATAGCATGAATGACCATACGCCATAATTGATTAGGCTCCTTGAAGTAGCGCCACCACCATTTGGAGAGTAGTGAGAAGTTTTGCTCCGTGAGACGCTTAATGACCAAGCCACCGTCGGATATTGGAGAGGTGATCTTGTCCCAACTAATCCACGGCAATTTTTTCGATTGGCTGTCCCCACCCCAGAAGAATCGTCTTTGAAGAAGTTCCACCCTTTGGGCCACAATGTTTGGCACGCGAAAGATAGACATGTAGTAGATTGGAAGATTGGAAAGCGAGGCTTTGATCATAAGAATCCCCCCCCCCCCGAG
>NMUG010012967.1:0-10230 GCA_002855965.1 Monotropa hypopitys
TGTGGAATTTCCGGAAGTGTAAGTGTTGATAGGCTGGGAGAAGGTAGGTTTTTATTTCTGAAGTTGGCCCTTGGATTCCCGGAAATAGGTTGGTGAGATGGCAAGTAAGCCTGGAATTCCGGAAAAGGCAGAAGGGCTTGTAGAAGGAAATGGCTCCATTTATAGAAATGGAGATTTATTTCCATAAGTTCGGGTGGGGGTAGGAGTTTGCGGAAGAGGGAGACCTGGTGGATTTCCAGAAATGGGAAGACCCATTTTCGGTAATGCGGGCACATGGAAGAGAGGCGGAGATTGAGTGGGGTCCAGAAGGATGGACTTCCAAAAATGGAAAGGCTCGTTTCCAGTAATTGGTGTTCGCAAGAGAGTCAGAAGGAAAGAATTGAAGTCCAAAATTTTGGACTTTCGGAAATCCGAGGTTCGATTTCCGGTAATGAAGGGACTTCGGGGGTATTTTTGACAGACTATGTTTTTGGGTACAAATTCATACCTAGGGCTTTTCTAACTTATTTTTCTCACATCATACTCTCCCTTGAAAAATAAGTGGGTCTTATTTCCCTCCTCCAAAACCTCTTCTCTCCTCCATATCTCTCTCTATGTGGAATCCGGGCTCTAGGTCTTCATCAATGTGATAGAGTGGAGCGTTCTCTTAGCATCTATGTGCACCTTGGATGCCGTAGTGAAGAACCCTCGTCTAGGGTTTTCAATATTTGTCTTCAAGGTGGATAAATCTTTAATATCTCAATAAGAGAATAAAAATAAATTAAGAGTTAATTCCAAAATTTTGGACTAAAATAAAGTCTAAAACCATGTCTTATCAATGAAGCATGAAACACATAAAGGTGATCGAGACAAGTAGTAGTGGCATAAGGAATGGCCTATGAAGCATGTGTACTTCCAAAACCATGCCTTATCAATACCGGGAATGTACCGGATACCGATACTTTGCATGGTACGTCTACATGTCTATCGGGTAGGCAAAACACACCAAAATTTTTCTCTGAAGTGTTTGTCGAACCCAAAAATACTCCAATATATACCCAAGTCATACCATATGCAGGATGGTATTGTGATTCATATAAAGATGAAGCTAACTTGGTAAAACTTTTTTGCTATGCTTAGCATGCTTGTAGAATCAACAGTTCATGGATGGAAGGATATTAAGAGTCTGATTTGTACTCTAAGTTTGGATTTATGTTGATGTTACACCCCTAATTTTAAAATGTCTATACCTAAAAGGAAAGTTTTCTTACAACAAATCCAAAAGGAGAGGCGAAAACTGAGAACAGTTGTGTAAACTCAAGTGAGGCCAAAAATGAAATAGAAGAGACTAATTTTCAGTCTTAAGCAGCGATATGAGTTTAGAAAACTGGCAAGAATCTTTAAATACAAACTAAACTAGATCCAAACAATAGCAACGAAAACAGGCAATCACACAAGCAAGAATAGGATAGTGGTATAGTGGGATACCAAAACTCTCTGGGGGAAAAACATGGATGAAACAAAATTCACCTGCAATCGATCAAGACGCAAAGAAACTACCAATTTTATAACCCATGAGCAGCATTTTTCAACCTCCACAGCATGTTCTCCCCCATCTTCAAGTACTTTAATGATCTCCAGTATCAACATCAACACGTCCACAAGGACAAGATTCCTGATCACGCACATGCCTAACCACTAGATGAATGCAAACTTACTGAAAAGCCTAATGTCCCAATGTTCATACCACTATAGCACACTACAAAGCTGTAGAAGTATTAGATGATATGATTTTATCAAAGTATAAGAGAATATGAATGGGACTAGATGAAAGCCTTCAAGAGAATCCCTATTGATTTATGCATTGTGGTTGATAGCCCAACAAGAAAGGTCGATTACGAAAAGGGAGAACAAAACACAACTGAATCAAAATGGGAAAAAATCCCGTCTGCAGACAAAAGCGAGATAAGCAGATATGCATTCTAACGAAGCACACTATTGTTTGGACAAGCACCGCACTTGAAAATAACGACCATGTAAATGTGGTATGTGTTCACACAGTCAACGTGTTTCTTCAGATAAAAACACAACATTGATTTTGCAAACCAACAGTTTTATGAAGCTAGGACTATTTGAACGAGCTACATGCTCCTTCAAATGCGTGACTTACTGTCTTGGAACCTTTTTACTTCTGTAGAGTATATGGAAAGGGCCCGTTACAAAATCCTATAGAAACTTATGCTGTACAAAACTGAACTCCAATATAAATTCACAGATTGTAAAGATCTAAAAACTAAAACCGCCCGCAATAAATCGATCTATATCGAATGTGACCTTTACTCAATAAGCCCGAAGTATATGAAGAACATTCTTTTAATATGAAACTGTCATGGAATATCATCATCATTATATAAAAAATAAAAAATACAATTTTCTTCAAATGAATACCTAAACCCTAATAAAACAATGACCATGGGTGTACTAAGATAATTTTCCTGAAACCAAGCTGCCTAGTCCCCACTTCATTCTATTGTTTCGAAATCAGCTGTTTACGTTCTATCAGCCAAAGAAAAAATATTCATTGGTTGCATTAATGATATCAGAAACTCTTAAGATTCTAGTTGATGCATGATAGGTACGGAAACGTACCTAATTATATTCCTTAGACGTACAATTTGTTATTCCTAAGCCGTGTATTTAATGAGTTTTGTGGGAATTGCAGCGTTATTTGATTTCCCAGGGATTAAGCGAAAAATGAATTAATAAAGATGAAGTGGAGCATCCAATTGCCATCACCAAACCAAACAACTCATCAGAGGCAAAATGAGCAAAGAAATCCCAAAGAGTCAATCCAGTCAACCCCGGAACCGGTTTCCATTTCGTCCGGAACCGGTTCCCCAAGAGCTGCACACACGAAGGCAAAATTTCCATAAGATCCCGTAACCGGTTACCAAGATCCCGGAACCGGTTACCAACCAAGTGATGCGTAACCGCAATGTTCCCGGAACCGGTTCCCCAACCATTTCAAGGAAAATAGCAAAAGTACAGAGGATTCCGAAACCGGTTTCCAATTCTTCCAGAACCGGTTTCCACTCAATGCTTCACAAACACAATATTCCGCAACCGGTATCCACTCAACAACAAATATCCAGAGACATCTGCAACCGGTTGCGGTGCATCCTGTAACCGGTTTCCGCACAGCTTGAAATAAAGAAAGAGAAGAGCAGAAACATCTGTAACCGGTTTCGGTGCACCCCATAACCGGTTTCGGGTTAAACGGGGCACCAGACAGTGCGGGTTTCAAAGGTTAATTACGGGTTGATTTGAGTTCTAAACGGGTTTTCTCGTACTTAAGTACGTCATTAAGGGTGTTTAGGGTATTTTAGGGGTCCTAGGAGTATATAATCATGTTTAGGGTTAATTCTAAGGGACTTTTTTGTTCAGAACATAGTTGTGGTGTCTGCTGAGAGCTTTACTCTGTTTTTTCATAAGTTTTCTTTTTCGTCGTCGTCGTCTTCTCCGAGAGCTGCCATGATTATGGTTGGCTAAACTTCAGGTTAGGGATTTTGATAATGTTTGTAATCCCCGATTCATTGATTTAATCTTTGTTTTGTATTTGGATTGGTTGTATGCACTTGATGTGCTTGTTCGTTGAATAAGCACTTACTTCTTTCGATCTCTTTCGATTATTTGCCGGTAGATAATCGTAGTACATGTAACGGGGCTTGATTGATCCCGTAAGTAGGATAAGATAGTCGATTCACCGTAAGACGTGTCGTGTCGCTAGACAAACCGAGCCATTGAGACGGCTTGTACTGGTGAGACGGGTCGTGCTAAGCGACGATCGTCTATGCTATCCGGCGATTCGTGGATATCTTTCGATAATAGCCATAGGATCGCAACCTATGATTATTGGTTATTCCAAATACGATTTGCGCATCTTGTGAACAATGAATAGGTGGACCAAACAGATTCAATAATATCTAACCACGTTCTTCACATAGTTTAATTCCCATCTTAATTTAGTTCTTAGTTTTAATATCAAAATGTCAAAATCAAATCCTTCATTCCAAACTAAATTAGGAACATTAATTCAATTACAAAAATCATTCACTTTCCTCGTGATCGACCCCTGACTTACCGATACTACGTAGTGTTAAATTTCGGTAATAAATAGTATCTTTGACTCGCGCACGACAGCGATCAATGCAATATCAACAATATAACATAACTCATGTAGTCCCCAATCATTGCGGGTATGGGCGGAGGAAGGATTAGATACAGAGCTAATTTTTGGAAATATGCTCAAATTGGTTGTTATCATAAAACCACTGAAACAGTGGTCCCCCTATACTGTCAAAAATCGAGGAGCTAAAGAGACATTTTGTTGCAATAACGATACCCATATTTTTTTTCCTTTTTCAGGTGGTTTCCAAAGAGAAACTTTAGCGGTGTTTTTGCTTCAAGAAATTGGAAGACTTCAAACTCTTCTAGCCGTCAGACATTTCATACAATTCCTCCAGATATAACAACAGTTTCTGAACCACCAAACATATTTCTTTAGCAGAAGGGCCAACAGGTGCACTTAAACTGATGACATCCAGATAAAACATCCAGTTTGTTTTCTTCTACATGATTTCAGCACAATGAAAATTATACTAAAGCTAATCATAGAGTCAGAAAAAACTGGAACGTGCATATCACCCTTTCTGAGATGAAAAACATCACCTACTCAGATTGTAAATAAACACTACAGAATGCATAGGCACATATACTAGAATGGGGTAATTAAATAAGATAAAAAATGAGTTACCTGTAGAGAAAGTGTGACATTTACAGCATCATATAATCTTTTTGCATCAAGTGGCTCACCGACAATAGCTGATGGAAGTTTTGAAAGTAGGAGAGCAGCCTAAGAAATAAATAGGAATTAATTTGCAACAACGATATTACTTTCAATAAATAGGAAGTTTTTGAACAATTATTACTTTCAATCCTTCAGCTGTGCAATCAGAGATGGGCCATCCGTGATCTCCAGTTGAGAAAGGCCAGGCCCCTTTTGAAATGTGGCGATACCAGATCTCAAGATTTCCTGGGCAATCATCTAAAACCTTTAAAGCAAAGAGAAGGGAGTCAATAAAAAAAGATCAATTTAAGCACGAAGAATCCAAATAGTAAACCATTGTGGCGTTTGACAATAACAATTGTTAAACAAGAGAATACCTGCGTATTTTTTATGTAGTTGTGTGCTTTCTTAAGAGTTGGACCATATTCTTCATCAAGGTGTGTTGAAATAATTGCTTGAGCAGCAAAAGCAGTGTCCCATAATTGACTGCCATTATAACCCTGCAATGGATTCGTAGAGTCTGAATAGATTGAACTAGGTTTCCACTATGTACAAGATATGAGAACAACCATGTGTTGGTAAAGCTCAACCCTTAAATCCTTTCACTGATAAACTTCAGTGGGACAAAAAGTTTCTACAGGGCATATAGTAGAAAGACGAGCCAGTTCACCCAAACAACTAATTAAATGTGGTTAGCGCCATTTCAATACCTGCATTTTCATGCCGTCTTCAGCAATCCACAAATAATCATACAGTCTTGGAATATGTAGCTTGAAGGCCTCTGAATTTGGATCTTCCACCCAACAGCAGAGCATATTTAGCACCTAAATTTCAAAATTCAGATTAGAGAAGAAAATGGACAACTAGATAAATAAAACTCAGAGTTTCATAAAGTAAACAAAATCAGGAAACAGGAGATTAGTCATGTAGCGTTTCCTGAAAAGGTTAAAAGAAAGAGAATGACAACTTAATATCACGCACAAATTTTTAGGGAACATATAAGCATGGTGAGCGAATAAAATCCTAGTTGGATAGCAAGGCACTATCCATTGTGCTTGAAGTATTAATTTCAAAATTTACATACTGCTGATTGTGAACCTGCAAAATGCTTCTCCTCAGTAAATTGGATTTAAAAAATGGACCACCAAATTGGAGATGGAATAAGGTTGAAATATTCAAATTGGAGACAAGATCTGCACTATTTTCGGAAAATTTCTTAACAGATGGAAATTTCGAAGGAAAAAGTCAATATTGAGATAGAATAAAAACCTTGTTTAAAGGTCCAATGCATATGTAGCGAGTATTCTCATCTTCATAATGTATGTGCTCCATCACCGTGAAAACAGCTTTCTCTCTCAACTTTTTCCCAGGCCATCGCATTAAAAACGGTTCCACAACCTTATCAAGAGATGCCCAAAACAAATCTTGTACAAGAGGGTGAGGGTAGTATAAATCTTCCTGCAAGAAAAATAATGAATTCTGGTTACCTAGGAAGGAACAAACTAAAAAGGAAGAGCAAATACTGAGAAGAGAAGGTGTTTTGTTCCACTTGTTATCAGGCTTTGGGCTCAACCTGTATCAATCAGCGATAGGTTCTTAAAACTAAGAGTGATCTTTTGATTGGAGATCAACTACAAACAATCCTTTGAATTGGGGATTAGACAACAAAATATTAGTAATTCTGTATTCAATGTCTCGAACCATTACAACAGGCCCTAATTTTTAGAAAAAAGAAATCGCATAATTCCTAGATTAAAGAGAACGATAGGAAAGAAGACTTCTTCATAAAAGAGACTTTTTTATTAAAAAATGACCCGTTGGTACCCATTAATGGATGTCTGAGAAAGCGAAATGACCAGGACAAGTCTAACCTATGATAATAATACGCAAAGTCGTCGTGCTCATACTCGAACTCAAAACCCTAAGGTTATTAGGCTGAGTATTTACCACCCCACCACCAGTGGTCCCCTTAACATAGACTCATAATAATAGGAGTGCTTTCTAACATAGACTCTGAATACTATTAGTTTCCTAATATTCTACCTCCCTAGAATCACGGCTTGTCCTCGAGCTGGAAAATTTGAATAATGAACAGTCTCTTTAACGGCTACGTCTGCATAAGGGATGACAACGGGTCAGATCGGCCCGGGTTTTTCTAAACCCGATCCGAAACCCATTCGGATTTTCACTTTGCCAACCGTACCCGTACCCATCGGGAGTTGGATCGGATCGGGTTTTCACTGATCCGGAAAAAGTGTCCAAAAAAACCGAAACTCGCTCCATATATCCGAACCAAAAATTTTTGATACATATTTGGAAAAATTGAAATATATATAATATTATATTTATAGGGCAGGTTCCGTAGACACTCCTTTTAATAGTCCTTTTGACACTCCATTTTGTGGGGCATTTACTGAATTTCATTGTGCTGATTCAAACCATTCATGATATTTAAATATATAAAATACAAGAACCTGTAAAAATTCAACTCAATCGGATATCAGTAAGAGTTTGATCCAAACAATTTCACAGAAAATTTGACAGAAACTGGTGTTTTGCAAAACTATTTGGATCAAACTCTTACCGATATCCGATTGAGTTGAATTTTTACAGGTTCCTGTATTTTATCAATTTAAATATTGTGAACGATTGGATCATTACAGTGGAATTCAAAATACGATCCACAAAAATAGAGTGTATATATATATATTACATATTATATACTCGGGTCGGGGTGGGTGGGGTTTCGGATCGGAAACTCCAAGACCCGTACCTGATCAAGAAACTGTCGAGTTTTCAAAACACTGATCCAAACCCACACCTACAGGTTAAAAATCTGGTAAAATCCACTCCGATCGGTCCGGAATCGGCCGGGTATCCATCGGATTCGGATCCAGTTGTCATCCCTATGTCTGCTTCATCTTCCAAGAAAGAATTGTGGTTTTTGATATCGATGACAGGGTTTATAAATCTCATCGCAATTAAAAAAAAGATCCTTCTCTTGTCTTTCCTTGTGTTCAGTCCATGAGCACAATTTTTAATTTCGGGAGGTATGTCAGGAGGCAGTGAACAAGATGGAGGCCCAACAAACTCTGTCACATTTTTGTGTCCTAGTTGCAATAACTGTGTCATCTTGGCAAAGTGCTAATTCAAAGGTCTCAGATAATCTCATCCTACGAAGAAAAGGAACACCGGCCTTTATATCAGGACGAAGTCCAGAAACAACAATTCTAACTTGATGTGACTCGAGCGTACCTGGAACCATATTAACAAGTCACTCAAATTAAGTAAAAAATTCACAAACAGCCAAATTTGGATCAGTTTAGATAGTGAACTGAAAAGTTCAATATGTAGGCGAGAACCAAATCGGATGCAGATTGCACGAGAAAATTGGCGCCAAATCAAAACATTGGTGGATTGTTTAATCCAACAATACAAAGAAATAGCATATCCACAAAGGTGCACTGCAGTCCATGGAACCATCTGCGCATCTAAAACACCATTAATTTCCTAATATTGTTCAACTTGAAACAACCACCCTTCGGGATGAGTACCATCAAATTTTAGAAAATTTATGAGTACAACCTTGATTAATTGGACCAGCCCGCTGATCCTCGTCACCAATTCATATAGGAAGGGAAAGATTAACACCAATTTGGGATAAGAGATCTTCATGTTGAGGATGATTAGGGATAGGTTGTGGTGCTTGCCTATCCCGCAACATGCTTGGATATTCTGCAAATATTAGTAAACATCCCATCCACTCACATAGGAAGAACGGAAACTCTTCGAGCTCTTTAATCGTCATTTCAATGATGTTGAATGATGAAAAAGAAAGAGATGGGTGGAGAGACATCGGTGATCTCAAATCGAATCTTTAATACTACAAGATAGAGTTCTTCTTAATCCTAAAAGTGATCTTTTGATTGGATATTAACCACCAAAATAATATTAGTTATGTATTCAATGGCGTAAAACATACCAATGGGTCTGAATCTCAAGATAAAAGATATGAATCCTTACAACATGAACCGAACAAAATACAACAAGGAAAACATCAAGTCTTGCAAGCAATAGCTGCCAACATAAAATTCCAAAAATAAAAACAAACTCTCCACAACTAAAGCCTAAAGCTCTGGTGGATGATGTCACTGATAAAATAATCCGAACTTGTATTTTCTTAATGAAGAATGTGATTACAAAGGGAGATTAAATAGCCCCAGAAAGAATCAAAATCTACCATAATTCTGTAATCAAATTCCTAAACATATATTAATCAAATCCCTAGATTACATGATACTACCTAATATATACAAAAAGATATTTCTACAAAAAGATATTTTTACAAAAAGATAATTTTACATTCCCCTCAAACTCAAAATATGATGGCAGAGAGCAGCGAGAGTTTGTTAAGGAGAAAACGAAAACCAGCAGCAGTGTGGATTTTTGTTAAGAAGTCCGCCAATTGTTGTGTAGAGGAGACAAAGGGCAGAGTAATGGTGCCGGACTGAAGGTGTTGTCGAATGAAATGACAATCAAATTCAATATGTTTTATGCACTCGTGAAATACTAAATTGCGAGCAATCTGAATAGCACTCTGATTGTCACAATAAAGAGGCATAGGTGTAGGTATAGAGATGCCCATATTCGATAGAAGCCAGTGAAGCCACACAATTTCTGAAGTGGCATGAGCCATGGCACAATATTCGGCTTCAGCAATGGAACGAGCGAGCGACATTGTTTTTTAATTTTCCAGAAGATAAGAGAGTCGCACAGAAAGATGCAGAGACTTGATGTAGACTTTTGGTCACCAACATCCCGAGCCCAATTAGCATCAGCAAAAGCTCGAAGAGTCAAGCTCGAATTAGAAGATAACAATAGACACTGATGGAAAGTACTACGAATGTAGCGTAGAATACAAAGTAAGGCGGCCTAATGTGTAGAGCGAGGGACAGAGACATACTGGCTAACCACATGAACTGCATAGGCAATGTCTGGCCGAGTCATTGTAAGATAGAACGTTCACTTAAGATTTGGTGAAGATCAGAAATTGTTGGATCGCGTCGATATTCTCTCTCCCTGTCTCTTTTCCCTCCTCCCCCTTCTCTATCCGATTCATCCTCTTGATTTTCTTTTTCTTTTAATTTAATTTAATTTTTATTAAGTTTATATACTTTACTATAATTAGATTGGGATATTTATAAAAGAAATGAATAAAATTTGAATTCCTTTCGAGTTACACTACAATACGGCAAGGTACGTCGTAATTATGTTACTTCTTAAATTGTATTACTCGTATTTTACGTTTTATCTTTTAATTATTTAATTTATTCTTTTATTCTAAAAATATTACCGAATCTCCAAAAATTCCTAGATTTCACCCATAATTATTATTAAACTTTCTG
>NMUG010012968.1:0-10229 GCA_002855965.1 Monotropa hypopitys
AATAAGTTCGATGTATAGAATTGAAAGGTAAGTGCATAAACATTTTTTTGAACATTCGATCTAAAACGTTGTGATTTAATACCATGTTGATTCTATCATTTTTTTCAAAATTCACGATCATCCGATATCGACAGAACACGTTTAGCATCTCTCATGAAATTTCAGTAATATAATGCACAACTTCAATGTCACCTAATCATTTTTTACAAAATCAGAACCATTAGATATGTTTAAAATATGTTTTTAAGTTTTGGTGAAAATATTCGGTAAAAAATAGTACCCAAAAGAGCCTTATCGAACAATTTTCGTAAAACAATTTTACAAGAACCTACTCCGATCAAGCCTTTATGGGTACTATTTTTTCCAAATCTTTGTACTAGACCTTAAAATACATTTTGAACACATCTAATGGTTCCGATCATCGAATTTTGGTCTGAAAAGTTAAGTTCCAGTATAATGGCTTAATTTCTTAGTTCCTAATTTAAGCACTAAATAATGTGAGCCTAACTTAACCACACATAATGACTAAATTCCTTCTTATAAATTAACCTAACCAAACTCATCTCTCTCGAGACTGCGAATCTGCGATCCCATCAGACCTCTCATCTCACTCTACCCCTCATCTCATCCCATTTTTTATTATTGGTTAGAAGAATAAATATTAATTTTACGTAAATAAACATTATTATATAAATATTAGTAATTCATAAATATTAATATGTAAATAAACTCTATATCTTAATTTCGATTTTTTTTTATATTTCCCTGACTAAATATTTAGTCGGCAAATACTTCAGTACATTTCTCAACTAAATATTTAGTCGACAAAAGTGACTGTACATTTCCTGATCAAATATTTAGTTGAAAAAATAACTGTATTTTTCCCGACTGAGGTGTTGGTTGCCAATAGATCCTTTATCGACTAAGTATTTAGTCGGCAAAGACTTCAGTACATTTGCCCACCAAGTATTTAGTCAGCAAAAGTGACTGTACATTTCCCAACCAAATATTTGGTCGAAAAAATGACTGTATTTTTTTGACTGAGGTCTTGGTTGCCAATAGATCCTTTGCCGACTAAATACTTAGTCGAAAAAGTCTTTAGTACATTTTCTGACCAAACATTTAGTCAGCAAAAGTAAATCTATTCCAGACCAAAGTGTTGGTCAGCAATAGATTTGGTCGGCAAATAGTGTATCTTTTGCCCACCAAAATATATTTAGTTGGCATTTGGGTCTCTATTTGTGTTTTATCTTATAGTGGCCATTTAGTCTGTTTCTGTGTCTTTTATACACATTCTATATATTTTTCTCATTCTCGGACTCATCTTCTATCTTTAGAATTTGAAGGGTGAGGTTTAACTAAATCTTTCGCTTTCCGTCATTATAAGTGGACACTTTATTACATTTATAATGTTTAATATGCTTTTATTATGTCTATTAACTTCGATCCTTGTCGTTACTTCTTTTCTACCTTATCTTTTCTGCATAACATTTTTTCTAAAGCATATTCAATGATTGAAATTTCTTTTTCCAATTATTAAATAAGATCGGGACTTCTCATCCTAATTAAATCTTTCAAGTGGACCTTTTTCAATCTGATTATCATACTTTTTATATAAAATATGCAAATACATAATTTTGACTAATTTCCCGCACTCAATACATTTTTGCCGAATTCAAATTTCTAATGCAAAATATACTGTAGCAGTATCGTTGTCGAAATACTATTCATCGCATTCTTTTCTGCTCGAGAAGTCATTTTTGTGTGCGAAAAATATTATTATTGTGCGAGAATTAATGTCTCCGTGAGGAAAAATGACTTTTACTATTTCTACTATTTTCATTTTAACTTTTATGTCCTTATATTTATTTTTATCTCCCTCAAAAGCCCCTCGAGTACAAAGTCTGTGGAAAGATAACTTTTGATCTATGTGTACATACTTTGGATATACCTTTTCACATCTGATTTCCTTTCTTTCAAATCTCTTTTTCACATCTCGAAAAGGCATTTTAAGGAATACGATGGGTATATTTGCCGCGTCTTTTGAGATTGTCATGTCAGGCGCGTTAAATGTGTGCAATGCATTAAATGTGTGACCGCCTCAAACGTGCCACCTCAAACATACCGCATTTGTCTATTTATAAAAAAATTTAAAGCTTCTATAAAATAAGAACATACTTTCGTCTTTTCATTACCATTTCAAAACCTTTTGTCTCATTGCATTCAAAATCCTTCCTCCTTGCATTCTTCATATCTCAGTCTTCTTCTTTCATTTTCTTTTGTAAGTTCCTTCTGTTTTTAGTGTTTCTCTTCTTTGATTTTCTTTTTCTTCTCTGTCTTCTTTCATTATATATAGATCATTTTCGGAATTGGTTAGACAATCTAAAAAATAGATCATTTTCGACAGATGTATGGCAGTCCAGACGATATCCACATCGTATTGGTTGAGCCTGACTATCTTTACATGCTCAATACTGATAGAAACACCGTATTTATTCCTTTAATTCAGATAATTGAAGTTGAGATTAGATTCCCCTTTATCACCTCTTTCGTACAGTTTTGAATCAGTGGAGACTTCTCTCCATTCAAATTGCCCCAAATGTTGCACGGATGATAATGCGTATTGCTGAACTCAATCGTCGTCTGGGCATAAATTTTGGGTTATAATGATATTATGCATCATTACATCTTTTGCCATACTAAAGATTTTACATACTATATAAAAAACTAGTCTCCCTGATTCCTCCAAAGAAGTAGAGGAAGATTTTTATAGTTACTGGCAACTATGAACTCCCATCCGATGAAGATCCACCCATTAGCCTTCCTCACAAAATGGGAGGACCTTATTAGTACCTTTCTTTTATGCATTATTGTTTCTAATTATTCTTTGCAATCTAACCTTTGCATTTTTCTTGTTATAGGTGAAAGTATTAACCCACCCACATACAAGAGTCAATACGGGACTCAAGATGTTGATATTAAAATTCCCCTTGGCTACAAACCCAGTGCCTGTCATTAGTTACTAGGATATGAGTCCTGGTACATGGGTTATAAACAATATCCCCAAATTACAATAGCAGAAGCAGGCCCTAGTGTTCTTCCTTCTAGCATTCCTGTCTCTCCATATTTTTCATCCACTACATTACTCAGGAAGAACAAACTTTTAACCCTATTGATTTAGAGATCGAGCAAGATACATATTCACCTCTTCCTGAGCAAGTGAAATTAGATTCTTTGGACAAACTTCTTGGACAAGCTCATCCTTCTTCATCACCTTCTGTAGAAATTGTAGGGAAATTTAGGGAAATTTCTTCTTCTTTTATATATATCCCAGACTCTAATATGGATTCTAAAGATGGTTTTTATTTTGTTAACCTTGCACTGAAAAAGGTTGTCAAAAACCCTTCTTCTAAAACCTCTTCCAAAACCCAAACATCGAAAAACCACTTTTTGTTCCACCTATTTCATCAATTCCCCCAACTATTCCTCCTCCTCCTACTGTTGTTTCCATCTCTTCTGATGCACCTACTGCCCCAACTATTTCTGAATAAGATCTAGTTCCCTCGCAAATCTAGATGATAGGGGACTATTGCAATGTATACACTTCAGGTTCCCCCTTCTCCTAAACGCATAAAGACTACAGCCAAAAGGGGGAAACAAGCTACTCTCGCACTATGGAATCCTGACTTAACCAGGAATGACATGCCCCTAAATGTTTATGATGAGGTCATGGACCCTAAAACCTCCATAGCCTTGATTAAGGCCATGTTATTTTCCAAGGACATTGAAGAAGAGACCGATCGATCATTCACATGCCTAATGTAGTCTACTCTTTCTCATATCTTCAAAGTATGTTTCTTCACATTTACTTCTTTGTAATTCTTTATTTGATTTATTTTATTTTAACTTTTGGTTCTTTCTGCAAAATTGACAACAAATATACATATCCTCTTAGAGGAGTGTATCGATAGGGGTTTCTCGCGCTCAAGTAGAGAAGAATCTTGAAGCTGCCTTGACCGATAAAAATGCCAAAATGCAATGGTCATGGTAGAAGCTAAACTAATTTCTATGCGGGAAGTGGTTTCCTCGGTACAGAAGCAGATTGAAGCTATTCAAACTGAATCTGCTTCTAAGATCAGCAAATATGCAGCCTTTTTGGAGGAGGAAAAGAAACAATCTGTTGAGCTAAGACTGAGGTTGGAATACGCTTTAGCCAAGGTCGAACAACAGAGGAAAAATACTAAAGCTGCAAGCATATCTGTTGTTGATGTGGTGAACATTGTCCGGGAGCCTAGCTTTGAAGCATGCAAGCCACATTCATCTATCAGCTTCTCATTATCTCCAACACATTTTTTAAAGAGGCCTTGAAATACTTAGGAACTCCTGAAGACTCCCCTTTTATTTCAAGATGTTCTTCTCCCCGTTCCCAGAGTTTCACCCACACAACCACCATCCCTTGATGTTGATGCCTCTTCTTCCGTCGTACAACCTGCTGACATTCCTCCTGTTGGACCAACTTCTCAAACACATAATGAATCTACTGCTCCTCCAACAGATGGCAATCCAACTGTTATTTCTTCTGAAATTTCCCCAACTGTGTAGGGCTTGTCTTTCTTTGTTTTTGTCCTTTCTTTCATGTAATTATGTGGGTTCCTGGACCCTAGCCCGAACTGCTCACCAATCCCAAATGAGAACAAATGCTAATGGATCCTTCCTGCAACCACAAAAAATAGTTAGTGTTGTCCGGTGCCATCTACCGGAATGGCACTCCAATGCCTAAGTCAGATGAGTGTATATGAGAGAGAAATTTAATAGCGTAAGTGCTTTGTAAAACTAGAATAATCCATAGCTTATCCAGTTTGCACTGTTTGCATTTATAATGTTCCTTTAGCCCCCAATCTAGTGCCATTATTGCTAACAGTCCAGGTAATCTGTCATGAATCTCGGGAGCATCCATGCTTTCTATTCCTAGCAAGACGAGATCATGCATGATCTAGTAATAATCTGACAATAAATGTGATGATCCGATGGTCCGTTATCCTACCTATTGGGCCTTGGTCTGTACACCAGTAGTGTCATGACACAACAACTTCCAGGTTATAACCTCTTGTCTTATCCTGACCCCATAGTCCGGTACCAGGTAACCTTCCAGGCCACCTAGGTACTGCACTGCCTCACGGCCCAAATGGTACGTTGGGCCTATAGCCCATAAGTCAGTCATCTGACCTATCCAATCTATACTTTGCCTACCCCAATGGGCTTGCTCTTTGACTTGGCCCATAGGCCCTGTATTGTTCAGTTACCACAATAGCCCCTCAGTACTTACGGGCAAACTAGACTACAAGTATTGAGTCTGTACTCTACTTGAGTATCGAACCATTCTATCTTTCGACCCAACTGACCACCATAGTCCAAGAGCACCTGCCTTTATGGTTGTATTATGAGTCATCGACCCACAGATCATCCAATATCTGAACCCCTAGGCACATGCCCCATCCAATGGTCGTGATCCATCTTCTAGAATCTTCCAGACACATGTCGCCAACTTGGGCTCCATACTTTGGTATTCCTGCCTGTCCATTTTTTGAATTCCAAATGGCATAAACCCACTTATTTAGGTCCAGAGCTCTCCATTTTTTCCCTTCCTCAATACTTGTCTGTGTGATTTTGCTGGTGAATTGTTACTACAAGCTCCTTGAGCCCTTTGCTGTATCTAGATCCTTTCAGAGTTACCATAATCAAGGTAATTTCACACCTTCGAAGTTTTGTGAATAATTTGCACTGAATTGGGGGCAAAAATTGCCTCCCTTCTGAATCGAAAATCAATATATGCACTGTAGCACCACAAAGGGAACTATAGCACTGCTACAGTGCCTATTCTGCTGCCTCTCTTCCAGACCATAGCCTTTGATCATTTTCCTTTCTTATTTGATCAGGTCTGCAATGTCTGGCAATAGAGGCGGTGCTGTCGAACCAAGCAGAGGTGCTGCCGAACCAACCAATATTAGCCCATTTGTCAAATATTTCTCCAACCCTTAGAACCTAGGTGCCTTTTGGAGGAAATACTCTGTACCAGATGAAGTTTTTGTTGACTTGGTGCCCTTTGACGATGATAGTTCTCTAGAGATCCGACACTAATGGGGACAACTTATTGCCCCTTTATGGAAATTATTGAGGGAGGGCTCTGGTTCCCAGTAACCGGCTTACTAGCCCGGATTTTGAATTCCCTCGACCTAACCACAGTCTAGTTCACCGTCAATTTCTACCAGATTGTGATGTCCCTGGTCGAACTGAACTGCCTATATGATCCAAACATAGGCATGCCCGAATTCTTCAGGTTATATTGTATCAACCAAAACAAGGCATCCAAATGCTACTTCTCTGCACAGCAGAGGGGGCATGATTTGGTCCTAGACCATCTTCCAGACTCGGACCCCTGCGCCAATGAATTTGAAGTGGTTTGGGACCGGTATGATAATCCAAACATTCTAATTCCCTAGGCAATTGACACCCTCTATAAATGTTCTTCATTCTTTTTTAGCTTAATCATCATTCCGGACCAACCCCCTAACCCTTGAGTTTCTTGCTTGCAGGTACCAGGATTGTCACCCGTAACAAAAACACTGCTATGGTTGACTGGATCAATAGAAAATTTGAAATCCTTATGTCTTCCCGGGACATGCCAACTCTTCTTAGGTAGAGGCTGACATACCAGTCTTTCATCAAGAAGAGGGTTTTAAAAGTCCAGTGCCTAGTCCAAGCAGTCCAATCTCCTACCATTCAGATAGTTGTCTAAACTATTATACCACTTAACTCTTTGAAGCACTCAGAGACTGGATCTGCCGAGACACCCTTGATGTCCAAAAGGAGGCCCCGATAGGTATGTGATCTAATCGTGGATCATTCTGATGATCCCCCAGTTAGGATGCTTCTGGATTCCTCCCCTATTGTTGCTGATGTTGCGGACCTGTCTCTCTAGATCCTAGATCCTCCAGAGGATGCACATGATTCTGTCTCCAACAAAAGAAAGAGGCTTGAGTTCAAGTCCGTCCAACTGGACCCTTCCGCTGATGTGCTCAATAAACTGTTGGAGGATGCCAACTCTCCAAGCCCTTCTCTCTAGCACCTGAACTTTAACTTCAATGACCAGGCCGTGAAGAATATTGACTATGTTGTGACTCTAGGAGTGGCCCTGGCCCTAGCCTGGGCAATTATGCTCCCGAGGGATGAAATATCCATCCTAAAATCCTGAGACGATTTGTTTTCATCCGGACTAGCAACAATACTTCAGGTATGGCTTGAACATTCGTCATTCTCATTGTTATTGCTGATTGGTTTTGCTAACTTCTGAGATTCGGCGATGCAGACAGTCCAGTGGATGCATGGGGCCTGGGCTCAAACCATTGCCCAAGATGCTGCACTTACCATAGAGAATGGACTCCGACAAAAGGAAGTCGAAGCACTGGAGGCTACCCAAGCACAGATTGCGTCCCTCCAGTAGAATCTTGACGAAGTAGTTACAGCCCAGGATGAGGTAGTGAAGGCCCTGTCCGAGAAGACCAAGTATAACTGTTCAGAAATTTATAAATTGAATTTGAAATCCTAAATTCTATTCCTTAGATTTTAATTGATCTTGATCTCAAAATCTTCTCTTGATTGTCGATGTGATTGACCCTAGAAATTCGTAGATAATTCAATTGCAAATCAAATGCAACTTGAATCGTTCAAATCAGAGTTCGTACAAAGATTTTGCATCCAAAACACTCCTGTCAAATTTTGAGGTTCTTCTTGGTATTGGACCAGAGGCCTCAGATATAGGAGGTTATTTTCCCTAGGTCGCACGGAATGAAAGATTGAATTATAGTAAGTATGATACCCGCTTCTACGGTGAGGAATAAGTTGGCTAGATATTTGGGTAGCTGGATTGTAGTACCTTGGGTGGCTTGTCTAGCACCCACGACATTGCGCAATGGGAGATTGTCTGGTCCCTCCCAATGTTTGGGGAATACGAGGTATATGACACGTTTAGTGGTTGACAAGCCTCTAAATGGAATTGGCTGAAACTCATATACATTGATTGATATTTGCCTTGCTCCTACTAGAAGGTACGGAAATGGAATACAAGTAGAACTTGGAATGTAAAGGGAATTGGGACACGTTTATATAACGGAAAATGAGTCTTTTACTTAGTGTGAGTCAACACTTGAACAAAATTCCCTTTGGACTTGTCTAGGCAACTATTTTGGTAGATGTTGGATACTGTTGTCTCTCTTTCTCGAGTCTTGGTTAGACACTAGTTTTACTGCTTTACCTTACGTTGAGTCGATAGTAAAATATTTGAAAGAGAATAATTGTTTTTAAATAATGAGATCCATAGCATTGCATCATTCACATTTCTTGCACTGTCACTCACTTGCACCCCAATATTATAGATGTTTGGAGATAGATTATCTCTACCAGGCGGTGGTACCTGACCCTCTACTTTTGTAGGACTCACTCCGTTGACTTGGAGCCGCGGGATCCTTCGCTGGACTTGAGGCTGGACCGGACTATAGTGATAGGTCGCCTTTCTTTTTAGTATTGTACTTTCTTTTCTTTACGGTTGGCCGTCTTGTACATGATTACTTATAAAATCTTATTTTAGCCTTTTTCTTTTATTTGGGGCACCGTTGTACAGGGTTGTGTTATAAAACCCTTTTGCCTCTTTCCAGTTGTCTTTCGTATCATATTAAGTATGTATTATAATAAGTAGTGTGATGGGTAGTGTGTGTGTAGTAGATAACACTTTACTTACTTGTTTGGATACTCATTGCCTACTTCTAACATTTCCCATTGTTTAATTCAAAAAAATGTTCCAAAATTTGGGAGTGTTACAGTTGGTATCAGAGTGCTCGTTCCGATTTACCTAGATCTTTGGGTGAGACTTTTAGTCTCAATGAGCACATCGTTTCTTTTGTGTAGCTCTGAGGGATTGCATTTAGGGTGCATGGCATATATTTCTAGGCATTGAATATGTGTGCATTGCATAGATCTCATAAAACAACAAAGTTTTTATAACTTGAAATAACAAGATGGTTTGAAAATTCGTGGTGTCTACTCCTTCGAGTTGGTCTTGTTGTTGTTCTTTTGGGATTTTGATTAAAATCCTGTCTCTCTTGAGGTGACCTTTGAGCCTATTTTGGCATTTGTTAGAGAATCTTGTCGATGTTGGACTTATGTGTTCCTGTTATATCCTCTTGTTGATGGTATTGTCACCTACTCTGTCATGGTGAACCATTTCGAGTTCCTAATTCTTAGAGTGCGAATGAGTTCCTTCGTTAGCACTTATGATGATTTGACTTCTTATTCCTCGATATCGGTCGTTGGTGGTTGCAGTTATGGCTTGTCGAGCCTATCCCTTCGTAGGAAGCATATCTTCGTTATTGTCGTCGTAGCTTTTGAACCTATCCCTTGCAGCGGATGATGGATTTTGTGGAAGGTTGTCAATGGATTCTCGTTTGTTTTCCTAGTGAGAATGAGGATTCGGCATACAATTGGATAATCATTTCTTGAGTTTCTCCTCTAAATCTTGGTCGAGGTCATTGTTGGCTGCTTCTGGTGAGAATGATACGGTTCCTCTTGACGTTGATAGGTTTGATAGTCATCTTCGCGGCTGGAAATTTGTAGTGCTCTTGTGATTGAGCCTTGGGTTCTATTTTGCTTCTTGACGTTGGTATCTGGAACTTGACGTTTGCACTGTTAAGGTTGACTGTTATTCCGGTGGTTGAGTTTTGACTCCCATTCCAGTTGCGTGGTAGACTTTCCGTTGGGTAGCCTTAAGGTTGGTGGTTGTTCACCTTTGGGATTGAGTTAGTCTCCCTGCCATGCTAGTTCCTTATCTAAGTTGTGAGATCATAGGATAACCTTGCTGGTGGAATTGTGATTTGTGGTTGCTTCTTGGTGGGTTAGTGCTTGGAAATCAAATGGTTGTGGTTCACTTGGAATGCGAAATGTCTTTGGGATAGTAGGTTCTTTTGCGGATTAGTGCTAGTGGTTTATGTGAGTTGTGTTATACCCTTACTCGAGGTGAGAGTTAACCTAGACTTGTGGTTTGAGGTCCTTTGAGAATTTGCGTTGTACTTAATTCCTTGTGGTCACAGTTGTATTTTGACTGATTGGGAAGGATCAAGGAAATTGAGTGTGGTATCGTATTCTTGTAGAGGCCTTGAAATTGTGACTTGAGGTCATTC
>NMUG010012969.1:0-10230 GCA_002855965.1 Monotropa hypopitys
ACCCTCCCAACGTTACTTGGGGAATGATGGATAGGAAAGGATGGTGTGTTACCCGAGCTACCATACCGGACCAACCCTATCAATGTTACATAATCGAAATAATAAAATTGAAATATTAGTCGCGTGCCTTCGGACTAATCGAAATAAGCCAAGGGAAATGAAAGAAAGAAGTATCTCAAATATCCAACATGGTATATGAATCCAATACGTGATGATAATGATAGTTGGCGTGGCTCGCAACTTAAGTATGATCAGAAATCATGGCACGACGTTGGTTCAAATCCTTAATGGATCTTGGAGTTGTTGTACCTTAGTAGTAAGGTTGGTCGAGTTGGGATTAGAGGTTGCTTCGGTTGGACATGAGGTGTTGCACCCTTTGTACTCTTTTGACGTTACGGTCTTGGTTAGACATACCTTGTTGGCAATATGCCTAGGTCACGATTGCCTTGAGTTAGGTTACACTACGTGCACTTTAGTTTCCTTACTGTTACTGTACGTTTACTGGTGGACATGTAGGCACACACCACATGTGCATGCTTGGTAGTAGTTAGGGGTTTTCTCACTGAGCTGTTGTTTGCTCAGACCCTCTTTCTTTTCCTTTTTCTAGTCTGTGTTGCAAGACTAGATGGCCTTGGAGTCGGAGTCAGCTGTCGAGTTTTCTTGAGTTAGGCAGGGCAGTTCCAGTTGCAGCTTGTACTCTTCACCTCAGCCTCAGCTGAGCTTTGTTCAGTACTTTCGTTGTGGGTTGTACCTTTACCCTTGTACTATAGTTTTAGTTTCAGTTCAGTTGTACTTGTACTTGTCTTTTCAGTTCTTCAGTTGTAGCCAGTTTCGGCATTGTACTTCACTTCCGCTTTTAATTTCATGTTGTATCATGTATGTAATGAGAATTCAACTGAATGGATCTGAATGACAAATAGTGATCTCCCCTGCTATATATTTAAATTATTTTAAAAAAAGGTTTGAAAATTCGGGGCGTGACAACTTGGTATCAGAGCTTTCGGTTCGAATACCTTGGAACCGTGAGGAGACACCTAGTCTCCATGGGTTCTCTTGGTCATTACACTATTCTTCGACCATGTTTGTGTAATTGATGTGCTCTATCACATCATGGCCTTGTGTCCTTGAGGTATCTTTCGTGTTTGTCTCCTTCTGTAAACGTTGAGTTGTTCCTTCCTTCGAAAGTAGAGTATTGTTCTCTTGTGGCAAGCCTAGTTGTCTTGCAGTGTTTAGGTGTTCTTGTGTCCTTGATCCTGGTGATCCTGGTGTACCTTTGCAGTCATTATTTGGTTTTAGGCTCCTCTGTTTCACCAGAGTTGAGATGGTGATTTGTGGTGAGAGGAGACTTATGAAAGTATTCGAGATTGTTGTTGTGATTTCCCCTTGTCTTGTTGTTCGTAAGGTGGAACTCTGGTTTTGTTGGCAAGTGGTGTTATGATTTTGGTAACTTTGGTTTCGGTTTGGTGGTTGGTAGCGCCTTGTAGAGCTCCTTGAGTTGTGGTAGCTTGGTTTTCTTTCCCTTTGAGATGCAAGTTCTCGAATGATTGTGGTGGATTTGGCCTTGTGGTCCGTAAGAGTTCATATTTCCTTCGTTACTTTAGTGAAATTCTTGAGGCATTACCGAGGTTTTCTAGTGTTTTTCTTTAAGGGGTATGACCTGTCGGTCATATCTCATTGCGAGATTAAATTATTCGTGCCCGTATGGGATTCCATATTGAGAAAGAAATCAATGGTGTTGTTTGAAAATCTTTGCGATGTTCCTTGCCCCGTTGGTCGGGAGGTGGAAACTTGATTGTAGTGGCATGTTGCTTGGGTCCTCCTTCTGTGGATTGGAGATGTAGATTGGCATTGGTTTTGTCGTCAGTATTATCCCATATCTTTTCATATCAATTTTATAATTGTTGTACTCATTTCCCCCTTGTGGTTTGGAGAGGTGAGGTTTGGCTTTAGCGACATGGTGTGTTTAGTCCTATGTGACTTGGTTATCGTTAGTGTTGAAATTTCCTATTGGGATTTAGGCATATCGATCCGTTCGAGTTTAAGTCTTTCCATAGTCCTGTGAAGGACCTTGAGGTGTCGCTGAAATCTTTAGGATAGTTCCCTTTAAGGAGTATGACCCATTGGTCATAATTTTTTTTTGGTAAGATCACTTTGGTTAAGTTGATCGTTTGAAATCCTATATCTGGTGGTTGTGCGTTGGCCTTAGATGTGTTTGTGCTCGACGACCTAGTCGGTTGAGGAGCGTGTGTGTGCACGCTTTAATCATCATCGTAGTTTCTCGTTAGATGATCTGATTGAGGTCAACCCTTGACTCATTAGGATTCGTGAGATCCTCCATGCGTTTAAAATTGTTAGTATTGATATCAGAGTAGCGCAGCGGAAGCGCGGTAGGGGCACGATTGCGATTGCATTAAGAAATTCTTTCCATATTCCTTTCTGTGTGACGATGCGAATAATGGTTCGAGCAGTGGTCTTGGATAGCGTGTTGGTTTCCCAACCTATTTCCCGATTTCGAATCTTGTAACCAGGCCACTTGACTAGTAGGAATCGAAGTGTAGAATGATGAATTCGGATTGCAAATCTTATTTTCGCGTTTTTTCGCGAGTCGACGGAGTCTTAGACTAACATTCCTCCTGTTGGTATTCTTGGACATTGGATCGACGTTCCTCTTGTACCCGTTGCTTTTGTTGTTCTTGTCTTGTGACTAGTTATGAGACTGGTTGACTCTTGGTTAGCGTCCCATTGACTCCTTATTATATGAGGTGTGTATTAGACCCCACGAAGTTCTCGGTGGTATCTCGCTCGAGTCATGTCTCAAGTTATGAATCACCCATGTAGTGTCATTTTATTCCAATCTTTAAGTGGGTGACGTTAGTTGATCTCGTCTCATTTTAGTTTCGATGGAAATTCCCCTTGTTCGGAGGATTGAGCGTTTGGTGTTGGTCGCTCTAGCGTTGTTGCTTTCTTGGCTCAAATTTTTGGCAGTCCCAATTTTGGTTGCGAGGTCCTAGTAAAATCAGAAATTTTCCGTTCCGCTCGTTATGCTTTGCGTTGAACGTGGTATTGATCGATGGAAAGAAGTTCGTGGACCAAAGAAGTGCATATCCGTTTAACCGTGGGAAAGTTGGATGCGAATGCATACCGTGGTCTAGACTTGGTGTGAGTTTAGTGCCATGCCATGTCGTTTGGGCTTGGCGCTTACACATTTTGGCGTGCATGGGTGTGTGAGTATTTTTGGTATGTGATATATGTTTGACGTGGTGGATTGGTTTGAGAAGAGCTACCGGCCGGGGCATCTCAAAACAAATCACCAAGGTCACACGGTTACCACACGAGGGCGTGTGTGTTTGGTGTGGTGTGTTCTTTGGCTCAAGAGTTTGGAGCATATTCATGCGTTGCATTTATCTTGGCTAGTTCGTGGGCGTGGGTGCGATGACGTGTTCTCGCTAGTTATGATTCGGCAAGCATTCATGTAATCGGCATATCGGCGTATCGGCGTGTCTTTAGCATATCCTCATGTATCGGGGTAACCGTCGTGCGATTGTTGGCTTATGGCGGATGACGACACTCAAATTACTTGAGCACGAGTTTGTAGGACCAATTCGTTCTTCGTTGTAAATGTCGTTGTGAGAAGATTGGTAGTCTTCGTTTTCTTGAGGAGATTAATCCCCTATGGGATCTTCCATCTCTTGTATCTTTGGCAAAAACATTGTGTCGGCATGTCCACACCATATCAAGAGTTGTCCCTTTTATTCATTAGTGTGGTATGATTAGTTTTTTTCAAGTTTTGCGCTACTCGATGGAAACCTTTGCATTTCTATCCTTAGTAAATTTCGGGGATGAAATTCTTTTAAGGAGATTGAGATGTAACGACCTGAATTTCCATTCCTTTTAAAATTCGATTTTCGAGGAAATAACATATAAATCGTTGAACCTTAGAGCATTCGAGATCCTGGAAAGGCTGGGTGGACCGTGAAAAGGAGTCCTGGTAGGTTGATCCTCCCCAACGCGAATTTCATTCTTGTTCAGATCATCGAAGCTTGATCGTCCTTTGTTCGTTCGGTTTTTGTTGATCGTTTGATGCGTTCGTGACCTCGAGAAAGGCTAAGGGATAGCCTTTAAACGTCACTTCGGTGTCTAGAATGTTCAGGAGGTGTCCTTGGATGGTTTAGGAAGGCTCGAGGCTTTTTCGTCGCGTTTCGAAGTTTTTCTACAAGCTTCGTCCGGACCACGCTTGAGGTTCGTCCAGACGACGGGTCCCGAAAAATGAAAGTTTGCTTCAGGAGTTTTCGTCCGGATTATCGGGGTCTTCGTCCGGACCATGGGGTTTCGTCTGGACGACCATGACTTTCGTCCGAACGACGGCCAACAGAAATGCGCGATTTGGCTTGTTTAAGTGAAGGGCAAGATGGTCTTTTCTCATCCCATCCAAAAATTTTAGCCCAAAAACGTTTTGGGGGTCTCCTTCCTCCCCAAATGAAACCCTAAACCTCTCTCTCTTCTCTCCTTCTCCATTAATGGAGGTTTTCTTCCTCCTTCAAATCCAAGGGCTTCCAAGCCTTGGATGAAGATTTGCAAAGAACAAACCTTGCTCTACTCCTCAAGAGCTCTTCGAAAAACCCAATATCTTTTCCATTCCTCCAAAAATTGAAATTTGGATTGTTATGAAGTAGCTCGGATCAAGAAATAGTTAGGAAGAACGTTGCTCTCCTTGGCGAGAGCTATCCGGCAAACCACTTGGCGAATCCATCCGACGAGATTTTGGATTCAGGCGACTTTCCGGCGAGGAGCTATGGAGGTGCGGTCTTGAGGAATGTTGAAGAGAATGAGGAGATCTACACATTGGCGGTATCGGCTTGCGGCAACATTTGTCCGGCGATATTCCGGCGACTACTCCGGCGATTGCTCCGGTGGGTAAATTCTTAACTCCTATTAAGTATGCGCGCGTGTGTGTGTACACAGAGTTGAGTCGATACACTAGTGTGCGTTGTTAGCAAATAAGACATAGTGTTGGAATCAAACGGTGACCTTGAACCCGCGAATTGTTTGATAGGATGTACCTAGAGGCTTAGGCGCGCTAGGTGATCGATGAAATCCCCGTGAGAGGGACGAGTTGTGTTTTTAGTGACTTGTAGAGTAAATTGGTGGCCATCGGAGATTAGAGCCGCCAAATGTTCGATGAAACGCCCGTGTGAATCTTAGATCATGTTTTGGGGTCATCGTGAAGATAGATTTGTCGTATGGCATGTTGGTGGAATGATTGGGTACTTTGGATTTTGAAGGTCACGGTAGGTCCCTCGGAGCTTAAGGCACCCCATGGGTGTGATGACTTTGCCAATTGGGCATTGAATTGGGAGTTGGGTGTTGAGTCTCTCCCTTCATATTTTGGTGGACTTGGGTGTTCCTTAGTCCGTTGTGATAGAATGTTGGTTTCGAAACCTTGAATTGAGGTTGATGTGTCTTGGTGTTTGTATCCCTTGGATTGGCCAAGGTAGAGCTTATGATTGATGAACCTAGCAAGTAGTTCAACGTGACGAAATGGACATCGAATACGGAGGATATGCCCCACGAGGGCTACTCATACCCAATCTTGAACCTATCACTTAGGAAGAAGTCTAGATTAATAGCCTTGACTAGGCTCGGTAATAATGACAAAACACGGAAGTATGAACTAAGTGGAATATACCCGAATTGAACGTTGGGTCGCACCTTGGTTATGTTGCGGATCGTCAAAGCACGAATGTTGGTAAATTGGAATGATAACCCACGTATCAAATGATAAGGAAAACCCATTCGCGTGACTTTCTGAATGATGTAGTTTTAAAGGAAAATCCATTCGCGTGATTTTCGGAATGGTATAGTTTTGAAAGAAAACCCATTCGCGTGATTTTCGGAATGGTGTAGTTTTGAAAGAAAACTCATTCGCGTGATTTTCAGAATGGTGTAGTTTTGAAAGTAAACCCATTCGCGTTATTTTCGGAATGGTGTTGTTGGCAACGAAGATAGGGGGATTATAATTGAACGCATTCGCGTGTTTTTTCGGAATGCGGGATGGTCGCTCCATCCACGACATTGTGCACAATGGGGGTAGCATAGCCCTCCCAACGTTACTTGGGGAATGATGGATAGGAAAGGATGGTGTGTTACCAGAGCCACCATACCGGACCAACCCTATCAATGTTACATAATCGAAATAATGAAATTGAAATATTAGTCGCGTGCCTTCGGACTAATCGAAATAAGCCAAGGGAAATGAAAGAAAGAAGTATCTCAAATATCCAACATGGTATATGACTAATACGTGATGATAACGATAGTTGGCGTGGCTCGCAACTTAAGTACGATCAGAAATCGTGGCACGACGTTGGTTCGAATCCTTAATGGATCTTGGAGTTGTTGTACCTTAGTAGTAAGGTTGGTCGAGTTGGGATTATAGGTTGCTTCGGTTGGACATGAGGTGTTGCACCCTTTGTACTCTTTTGATGTTACGGTCTTGGTTAGACATACCTTGTTGGCAATATGCCTAGGTCACGATTGCCTTGAGTTAGGTTACACTACGTGCACTTTAGTTTCCTTACTGTTACTGTACGTTTACTGGTGGACACGTAGGCACGCACCGCATGTGCATGCTTGGTAGTAGTTAAGGGTTTTCTCACTGAGCTGTTGTTTGCTCAGACCCTCTTTCTTTTCCTTTTTCTAGTCTGTGTTGCAGGACTAGCTGGCCTCAGAGTTGGAGCCAGCTGCCGGGTTTTCTTGAGTTAGGCAGGGCAGTTCCAGTTACAGCTTGCACTCTTCACCTCAGCCTCAGCTGAGCTTTGTTCAGTACTTTCATTGTGGGTTGTACCTTTACCCTTGTACTATGGTTTTAGTTTCAGTTCAGTTGTACTTGTACTTGACTTTTCAGTTCTTCAGTTGTAGCCAGTTTCGGCATTGTACTTCACTTCCGCTTTTCATTTCATGTTGTATCATGTATGTAATGAGAATTCAACTGAATGTATCTGAATGACAAGTAATGATCTCCCTTGCTATGTATTTAAATTGTTTTAAAAAAAGGGTTTGAAAATCCGGGGCATGACAGACTTGGCTGCAGCTCCAACTACCGGTAATACACTCCTGTATTACCGGTAGTCCGTGAGTTAATTTTGCTGTTCGGAGAATTTTTATCCAAGGGTAGTTTCGTCTTTGGTCCCCGATATAAATACATCACTCACGCCCAAAACCCTCAATTTTACTCCAGAACTCTCTCTCTCTTCCCTGAACTTTATTCTCTCACTCAAGTCTCCTCCTCGTCTCTAAGATTCCAAGAGTTTGGCTTGGATTTTAAAGAAATCTCAAGTTTTAAAGGCGTAGAGAATGTCATTCTCTCTACATTGACATGCATAGATCGTGACTCTTTGAAGAACCCCTCACCTAGGGTTGTGTAAGTTTTTATATTCAATCCATTTCAATATAGAGTTCTCTTATTCCCCTTATCTCCTTAGTTGGATTGCTCTTTTCCCCTCTTTATATTAGGATAGGATGAGGAAAAATTTATGGTTCATGTCGTTTATCCAATTACTCCCAAATTGGTTGAGGGTTTATGTTGTTATGGGTCTTAATTGACCTTCCTTGTCATCAATTGCAAAATCCCCAAACAAATTTTGAAAACCCATAATTTGTATAAAACCCCTAATTTCAGGACTTGGTAAAATGTTGAAATTGAAGGGTCTAACATGGAAAATTGTGATTTTCAAATGGTCCGATGACCTTGTTAATGTTTCAATTTGAGGAATTCGATATCAATTTTGAAAATTCATGTTTGGTCTATATGGGTGATTAGGAGGAATGAATGCCCTAATCCTTGAAATTAAATGAATATTTTAAATTAACCAATAACATGAAGGATAAGTTGAGTTAGCTATATCATCATACGGGAATTTCGTTCCCTGAGTAGATTCACACTTACTACATTGCGCAATGGGGTCAACTGGAGTCCTTACTAAGGTAGGAAAATTCTGAGGAACATACGGTTAGTAGTTGGCAGGCGACTAGCGCGGAATAAGCCGAAACTTAATAAATTCTTGATAATGTGGTTGTGCCTCCCTTAATTTCATTAGGGTTGAGATGAGATGTTTGAAAGAAATACTTATCCTTAATTTTGTCAAGTTTAGCTTTTGAATGAAAACATATGGTTTTGGAAATGGAATGTGTGGTGGCCGGACCATACCTATCTTGGGCCGGATCCCAATTGTCCGGGTCCGCCCATCAATCCGGATCCAATCCATCTCTCCCGGAGCAATCCAGGGTCCTCGACCTCACGGACCTCCACTCATACTGTTGTTGGACAGATCCGGCGGATCATCATATGTTCAGCATCTTAAGCAGTCTCATCGGACACCCGAAGGGATCAGGCCGGGCCGTCCATGCGGTCTCTTTCAACCTTCGGCATACTCTACCGGACGTCAAGGAAGCCCAGCGTCTCCACTCCTCACTGGGAGAAGGAACAACTTCCACCGACGGATGATCCTATGCCGGAGGGGTCCACCATCGGCAGCAGCAGGGAACAATGACCTCTGGCAGGTGGCACTCGGGTCGGCCATACAACTGCTGACGTGGCTCGGGTCGGTTCAGCGGCCCAACAACACTGTAGGGCTAACGTCAGCACCCGGCCTTCCGCCCGTGTGCATCACACGCTTGCATCTTTGGCACCAAGTCAGGACTCCTATAAATACCCTGTCAAAACACTATTCACGGGGCTGGATATCTGGTATCTCTCCGACTCTCTTTCAGTTTACGATTTCCTTCCTCCAACCGTCACTGACTTAGCCATTGGAGGCCCCTCTCGGTCACTGCCGACCGGTGGGCACTAACCTTTGTGGTTGCAGGAGCCAAGCAGGTGATCCCCCCTTTTCTTATAGGTAGCCGAACACGTAATCGAAGCTCTCATCTCCTTTCATCCGACCGTCATCCGAAGGACCCCACGGCACCCTCCGGACTTTCAGTCACCAAAATTGGTGACTCCGCTGGGGATGTTCGTTCCCAGACTCAGGTGACCGACAGTCTACTCTCTACTGAGCATCTCCTTCTTCTCCAATGGCCGTTGACGACTCCCGCGATCATCACCACCGCCGATTGCCTCCTGCTGCCTCTCTCCCCACTGCAGCTGCTGCCGATCCCCCTCTAACCCTATTGGGATCCACATCCCAGCCACAGCCCGATGAACAGCTCCGTCAGAAGGACCTTGAGATTGCCTTCCTCAAGGACCAGCTAGCAAGACTTGCCGGGGGTTCAACCTTAGCTCCTTCCGCTCCGTCTGAAACCTTGCAGGATGACTCAGAGCACACCATCAGGAGGTCAGACCTGGAACATTCCGGAAGGCCAAACGATCACGGATGCACGGATAGAGGAAAGGTGGTCCGTCGATCCCCCATCCCGAAGCGCCAGTCGGGAGGTCGTTTTACCCGGACGCCCAGGTACCAGCCTTCTATCAGCGCTGCCTCTAGCTCTCGCTCCGGTAGACCTCGCGAGACCCATCGTTTGGAAGTAGATAATCTGGCCCCCGTCCGTGTTGCTCTATCGGCCACTCTGCCCATGGAGACTTCTGAAGTATGCCATAGGCGCCGCCGACGAAGGAACACTCAGCGCTCCGATCGGAGCCCCAGAATTCACAACTCCCCACCCCCGGTCGGGGATCTCAGGGACTGCATCAACCGAGTCAGGCATAGGGCGATAAGCCCAGAGAAGAGGGCCATCCAGCGGAAGACGTCCGTGGATGCCAGACTTCGGCAGCTCAGCCTATCTCCATTCAATCCGGAGATTGAGCTAGCGACTCTCCCGGCAGGTTTCAATCTGCCCAAGTTCACCAAGCATGATCCCAAAACGGACGCCTACACCCATCTCATCCACTACCACCAGACTATCTCCCTCTACACCACCGAAGACTCAATCATGTGCAAGGTGTTCCCCACCAGCCTTGACACTCTGGGCTCCCTCTGGTTCAATAAGCTCCCTCCACGTAGCATTTCATGCTACCGGGATCTTGAATGAGCCTTCATGGCTAGGTTCATAACCAGCAGCCGGTAGTCCAAGCAGATCGGCACTCTCATTAGCCTTAAGAAGCGTCCGGATGAAAGCCTCCGCTAGTACTCAGAAAGGTATTGGGAACTTTTCAACGATATTCAGGGTTGTGACCAGACAGTGGCTGTGTAACGACCCGTCCCAGATTAATAGGAAAAATTATAATCCGGTTAC
>NMUG010012970.1:0-10230 GCA_002855965.1 Monotropa hypopitys
TCGTTCATCTTCAAAACGCGCGTGCAGTTCCTCGGTGGTTTTACTAAGGAAACTTACAGCTCTTCGGTGCTATACCACTGAAGCTACAGCTTGCAGTTGCCGTTCTACAAAACGTGCATGAAGCTCCTCGGTGGTTTTGCTGAGGAAGCTTACAACTCCTCGATGGTTTTGCCGAAACATTTTATTCGTAACACGTGCATGCATCTCTTCGGTGGCATTGCCGAAGCAAGGTTCAAAGTTATCATTTACCTGAAAGTGTGCAAGTATCACCTCGGCGCAAAGACGGAACAATCCACCAGAACAATCAGTTACATTGTGCTATCGAGCCGAGGTTAATCTTTGCCAATAACAAAACCCTTTTCCTCTGCTGAGGGAAGGAGGGCACACCAAGAATAACAACAAGAAGTCTTACAGACAAGAGAGCAAACTTCAGATTTCATTAAAAGACAAAACGGACCGGCCATAAGTCGTCTCGTCCCGAAACAGAAATAGCAAAAGAAAAACAAAAGTGCAGGAAGATCAAGAAGTCGGCTGAGAAGGGTCAATAGCAACAGGGCCAGTTCCAGCGGCCGGGTCAGCAACCTCAGTCGGCACGACAGAAGGAGCCGACGGAGCAGACCGAAGCCAAGCTCCAACCTTGGAAGACCTCATCAGGGGGATCTCCCCCATGCCGGAAGCACTATCCTCGGCTCCCTTTGAAACCAAGGCGCAGACCCAGCCCTTCTGAAAGAGCTTCTCCTTGAGCCGACCCACCTGGTCGCGCACTGTGCAGCGGCCTCATCAAAATTGCAGTTGTACTCTGCTTCGGCGTCAGCAACCGCCTTATTCTTCTCAGCCTCCAGCTCGGTCTTCAAGCGAAGGTTCTCGGCCTCGACCCCAGTGAGCCGAGCATTCTTGGCATTCAGCTCGGCCACGTTGATCTCAACCGTCGTCTCCAGAGCGTTGACCTTATTCCTTAGCTCGAGCACAGAGTCGTCTTCCTCGGCGAGCTTCTTACGGCCCTCCTTGGATCCTTCTCCGCTGCTCGGCAAGCGGCCTGAACGTCACCGATCTTGCGGTCCACGCCAGCACCAGCATGCATCATCTACAAGGGAAGTTATCATTACAATGGGGCCGAAGTGAAAGATAGATGTATGAGCAGTCAGCAAATAGACTTACCTGGGCAGCGTGGTACATCATCTGCCGGAAGTAGGTCCGGGGCCCGGCGGGAAGCCGCTCCATCTCCTTCGGCAGAGTGAAGGCCTTGAGCAGGGCCATTGCCACCTTTGGACGGTCAGCTAGCAGGTCACCGTCGACGGCCTCTACTTCCTCAAAAGAAAGCTTCGGTGCCCATAACTGCGCTGCCTTCTCAGAGGACCCCGCCGTCTCAACGGTTGCCGGGTCAGGAGCAGTCGTCCTCTCTGTTGCCGATGCGGAGTGCTCGGCAGCAGACACGTCCTCGGATTGCCGGGCCCTCTTTTGCGCCCTGGCATCACTCGGCTCGGCCTCTGAATGGGCTCTTGTCCGGACCGTCGGAGGTACCTCCTTGGTAATGGCAACCAAGGGCTCCACATTCAAGGCATCGCGACGTCGGCGTCGGCGCCCAAGAAATCCTGCTCCAGATCGATGACCTTTTGGGGTCCCATTTCTTCCTCGACCGGATGAGTAGCAGAGGGCTCGGAAGAACGCTTAGTGGAAGGCTCAGCTGAGCGCCAGGAAGATGCTTCGTCAGAGGCTGGCCGAGATCTCAAAGTATGAGTATACGAGAGCGTATACTCCAACAGCGTTGGTGCCGAACGATGCTCCTTGGAAAGATTAGAGAATTTCTTAACTCTGTCTGCGTCGGCTTGGGCTTTCAGATTGCAGAGGACCCCAACGTCTGCAAAATAAAACAAGTGGTTAAAAATTCATTCACAAGAGAATCAACTTTAGCCGACAGAGAAAAACTTACCAGTGGCGCCCTTCTTGAATGGCACAGTAAACTGCGTGTCTATGCCATGATCAAGTGGAACGAAGAAGTTGCCAGAGACAATCATCGTGTCCTCGGTATACTTGTCAGAGTCCGGCAAGTCAGCGATCAAGCCGAGCTGGTTAGGTCTTCGGACCAGATAATATTTCCTGGACTTCTTGTTAAAGCCGACCAGGTAGTAGCCGAAGATATCGGGGAAGCTGAGTTTGTCAGACCTGGGAAGGGTCTCATTCAGCTTTGCGACCCCCATCAGAATGCGGAAGACGTTCACCGTCACTTGGGACGGTGTAAGGCTGAGCTCGCCGAAGAAGCGAGTGAGCATAGGGTGGAAGGGGAATCTGACTCCTCCCTTTACCACGGCATTAATGGGCAGATGAATGAAGTCCGGTCCCGGCTCTGCATCGCCAACTGGGGCTATCAGGATGTTGATGTCGGCCGGGATCTCGAACTCCTCTCTGAAGTGGCAAAGCTCCTCTGGAGTGTCTAGGTATTGCCGAAACTTCTCGGACCTCCTCTTCGGCGCCATTTGTTGGATCTGAAGAGAATACAAGCAGGAAGGCACCGTTAGTCGGTCCGGCATCAAACTGCGCGGTTAAGCACAGGGAAACCATTGTGATGCAGACTGCCTTTCCGTTCTGCACAGGAAGGATGTTACACAGAGAAGTGCCCCTTTGGACTTCTATCCGCATTGGAAAGGATGGCCGCTGATAGGGTTTAGCCTCTTCATTGTAGTCCTCTGTGCGAATGACGATACACTCCGGGAGATAACCTCTCAGATGGGTGCTCAGAGTCTCTGGATTCGTGTACGGCACTTTAATAAGTGGCAAAACAGTGTTGTCGAGCTCCTACTCTTAGCCCGGCATAATCTTTCCCTTCTCTGTACGACATCCTACAAATGGGCAAGAAAGAAGATACCCTTTCTAGTTTTTGACCGCGGTCATGCAGATGCAGCTCAGCAAGGCCCGGTTTATTTGCACAGGGACATTCTGGCCCCACGTTACTTTAGTATTTTGTCATTTTCTTATTTTTATTGTTACCCGCCTATTTGGGTTTATTTTCCCCTTTTTAGCTTTTAGCCGCCACACACGTGTCTAGGGTATAACTTTTCTTTCTTTTTCCTTTTTGGGCCTAATTTGTCAAGAGCCCAATAATCGTACTTAGGTTTTTTTTCTTTTTCCATTTTAGGGTTTCTTGGCCATCCTATAAATAGGGGGGTTTGTATACCGATGTAAGAGAGAATTGAATGAATGAAAAAAAATTGTGAGTCAAGCTGTTGCTTGATCCTCTTCCCCCATTCCCCTTCGGTATTCACTTAGTGAATCAACGATTTGGTTTGAAGCCGTGTTCTGGCAATTCGTGCGCGAGTTCAACAGATCGCGAGCCTTGATTCTGGGTATTCATGTGCGAATCAATAGGTCGAGAAGAGAATCAACGGAGGTATTCCAGGTGAATCAATCCGACATTCTGTCATATCCTTTATATTTATACTTTCCGCTGCATCAGCTTGGTATCAGAGCTCTCGTTCTGTATCCCTGGAGAGCTGTACGTTCATATCCTTGGAGGAAGCGCAGAATTTCGATTCTATGAAGAAGATGAAGTGAGATTGCAATCCTTGAAAAACGATGGCAATCCGATTCAAGCAGAACCCAAATTTTGGATACTTGAAGAAAACGAAGACCCAACGTCAATCTGAGACACAAGTGGTCTCCACGGGCAAACCCGTTCAGAAAAAGGTTAGTAACAGCGGGAAGCTCGATCGATTGGAACAAATGGTAACATCTCTAGAAACTACCATTACAACCATTCAGGTGCAGTTAAGGTCGCCGCCGCAACAGCGCCGACGGCAACGAGGCCCTAATCCACAAGTGGTGGAAAGTGATGAATTAGGCAATACAGAGAGCACTGTGGAAGAACTCTTCTTCGTTGAACGGGGACTCGACAAAAAAGGGTGACCCATGATAATGATTATGCCCAGGAACCCGTCTTCGATGAGGAGGCCAATGGAGAAGATCAATGCGACTTGTTTCCACACTTGGGATTGATAAAAATGATCGATTGCGGGTTGAGCAACCCATCAGCCGTGTAAAACCGTCAGCTGCGCAACTCTCCTCCCGAGAAACCAACCGCCGCCCAGCCTACCTGCAATAGCCATACAACCACCCTACTGGGCCAACAAACCGCCGCACAGACCCCCACCATGGCTGTGCAACTCCATTTCCGCCCAACCAGCAGGCCCCCATCCACTCCCGCGCAACCCTTCGCACCCCGCCCGCCGTTCGTCGTAGAGGCCATCCCACCACGCACTCCCCTTGCCGCGCAACCCCATCCGCACAACCTTCCACTCTACAATCCCTCTCGCACAGGTCGTTCCCAGAACAGGACGAGGGACGGGAGTCGCCAACCACTGGCCGCGCAACTCAGCCTCCATGACCGCGCAATGATTCCCCCGCAAAACCGGGCCGCCGACCAACCCTTCTTCCTAGGCCGCACAGTCCATCTCCTGCACACCTTCTTTGTCGCACAGCTTACCCTTCTCCCGCACAACGAATCTGTGCAACTCCTCCGTTCTGCCACGTACAGTAGCAACCGTCATACAATCCTTGCACCTCGCGGTATCCGGCGTCCTCGAAGTTTACCAGGCGCGCAACCCACCATCCATGGCCGCTCAACTGCTCACCATCGTCTGCCGCGCTCTGACACGGCACCCCTGGAGCATGGCCATGGCTTTTCCTCCTCGTCGCCTATACAGATACAGTCCAATTCATTTCATGTGCAAGATCTCCTTTGCCGCACATCCCAATGTGCCGTACAACCCCACTCCCGTACACCCCCTACTCCGTACGCCACCCACCACCATCGAAGTTTCATCGGCCGCATAACCGTCCTCCATGGCCGTACAACCTATCGGCCGCGAAACCCATTTGCCGCGCAGGCCCGCAATGGCCCTACAATCCGCCGCAATGCAAACCATCAGCCTCTCATCCGATCCACCATGGCCACACAGTCCATCCACCACGACCGCACAATCACCCTACCGCGCAATCCACCTTCCGCGCAATCCACCTGCTGCGCAACCATGCAATGGTCTTGCAACTCACCTACCGCGCAATCCACCTGCCGAGCAATCCATAAGCCGCGCGCAGGCCCTGCAGCTGATTGGGTTGGCCGTCGAAGGGCATTCCAATTGTGTGTTTTACCAACGATAATTGGGGCCTCAATGAGTGCCACCCCAAATACACTCCTCGACATGCTTTTTGGGAGGTTTTTCGTTGGAACTGGAATGGGTCTTGACCCTACTGTTATAGCTCTCTATGTATCGAAGGTCTCACCAACCTTTGTAAGGTATTCTTATGGAAACCTCATTCAAATTACAACGTGTCTTATGGAGATTCTATTCCCAGGTACTCCAGCAGGGGTATTGTAGGCTGGTGGAGAGTGTGTATTTGTGTGTCTGCCATTCCTACTGAAGTACTTGCTATTTCAATGGAATTTTGTGAGAGTCCTCATTGGCTTTTTAAGAGTGGAAGGAGTGCTGAAGCTGAGATTGCATTTGAGAAGCTTTTAGTAGAATCACCTTCTAAACCTGCAATGACAGAGCTGTTAAAAACAGATCGTAGAGATGAAGCAAATGGTGTAAAATTTTTCGAGTTCCCATATGATCGCCATTTCAAAATAGTCCTCATCGGGTCTACACTATTTGCTTTTCAACAACCATCGGTGTTAGTTATTGCTGTGGGGTTTCAAGTAATTGCAGTTAGTTCTATTGATTCACACTCTGAGACTGTATACTTATCAGTTGATGGTATACTATTATTTTCAAGTGATTGCACCAGTTTGTTGGGCGCTAAAGTTAATCCCCAGGGGATTTATTCTCTACCTTATCGTAACAAGAGTCTGGAACAGGATGACAAGAGGACAAGTTCGAGGTCGAACTCTCTACAACAAGGAGAGGATGATACAGTCTGCCTTCCCGTTCTGCACAGGAAGGATGTTACACAGAGAAGTGCCCCTTTGGACTTCTATCCGCATTGGAAAGGCTGGTTGCTGATAGGGTTTAGCCTCTTCATTGTAGTCCTCTGTACGAATGACGATACACTCCGGGAGATAACCTCTCAGATGGGTGCTCAGAGTCTCTGGATTCGTGTACGGCACTTTAATAAGTGACAAAACAGTGTTGTCGAGCTCCTACTCTTAGCCCGGCATAATCTTTCCCTTCTCTGTATGACATCCTGCAAATGGGCAAGAAAGAAGATACTCATTCTAGTTTTTGACCGCAACCGCGCAGATGCAGCTCAGCAAGGCCCGGTTTATTTGCACAGGGACATTCCGGCCCCGTGTTACTTTAGTATTTTGTCATTTTCTTATTTTTATTGTTACTCCCCTTTTTAGATTTTAGCCATCACACACGTGTTTAGGGTATTACTTTTCTTTCTTTTTCCTTTTGGGCCTAATTTGTCAAGAGCCCAATAATCGTCCTTAGGTTTTTTTTTTCATTTTAGGGTTTCTTGGCCATCCTATAAATAGGGGGTTTGTATACCGATGTAAGGGAGAATTAAATGAATGAAAAAATTTGTGAGTCAAGCTGTTGCTTGATCCTCTTCCCCCATTCCCCTTCGGTATTCACTTAGTGAATCAACGATTTGGTTTGAAGCCGTGTTCTGGCAATTCGTGCGCGAGTTCAACAGATCGCGAGCCTTGATTCTGGGTATTCGTGCGCGAATCAACAGGTCGAGAAGAGAATCAATGGAGGTATTCCAGGTGAATCAATCTGGCATTCTATCCTATCCTTTATATTTATACTTTCCGCTACATCACATTGGCTTGGCCTTCAACCAATAGCCAAGGCCAGTTCGGCTCAACCAAAAGACGGATTGAAAATGTTCATCATTGAAGCCCAGAAATGACCACAAGGTTTCCAGACGCCATAGATGGCAAGGGAGGTGAATCCCAACGAGAAACGTCGCTAAATCGACAGGAAAACAGAAAGAGAAGTGAACGCAGTTGAGCACGGCCATGAACAGGATGAATGTTTGTCCTCAACCTTGAAGCCCAGAAGCTCGTAGAAAGCTTCCAAGCCGTAACAATGGCGAGGAAGACGAACAGCCATTGAGACAGGTCGCAAAAACGACTGAAAAACAGAAAATAAGACGGATTCTCGAAGAAAAGGAGATCTAACGGTCACCTGGAGAGCAGCTGGTGGTAGGAAAACCCAAGAGCACGGTGGCCGGAAGTCTCTCGCACGTTTGCCGAAAATCGCCTGGGGACTGAGAGGGAGCTGGAGCAAACGGGAGTTCTGGGAAACCCTAAGGATGCCTTATATAGGGATGACCTAAAATTCAAAAGGGGTGACCGGCCGAACCATTATAACCGGTCACCATGCGTCTGTAATCATTACGTTGCCTCAGAAGTTATGCCGACACAACGAAGCAGACAACGCGTGCGTACGGTATCCCATTCGCCACAGGGCCGACCAACCACAGCACGCCACGTGGACTGACCAACCGCCACTTCTGGCACACACAGGCCAATGAAGCGATAGCTGTTGGCGTGACGTCAGCACAGACGCACCTTCAGCGCAGACGGCGACACGTATGCAGGTTCAAAATGACGGATCGATAAAGCTGTCAGGGGTCCAAGATCCAAGACAATCCAGTGGTCCGACGCTCCTCCTCTTCGGCACCTGTACAATCCATCGGCACCAAGTCAACCCCGCTTCGGCCAAAATGCCTGACCAAAAGGGGTTGAGGGGCTATTGTTGGGGGGCCGAACTAATTAGAGACTGGAGCCACAACCTACTCCAGGAGGACCACGGCGCAGGTCAGCTATCAGGGGGATGAGCAAGGTAGAGTCGGCGTCAGGATCTCCCTGGGACTCTCTCCGTCCAGGAAACCTAAAGTCCAGGATTGGAGCCAAGCCGAATCTACAGCAAACCGAGGCCATGCGGCCGAACAAAGCCAAGGGCCGATAAGGAGAGCTCCTTCGGGGTCACTTCAGTGCAGAAGGTTCATTGCCCAGGAAAGGCCCCTATCCACAGCTAGTTGCACCGAGGCGTGTCGCTTCGGCCGAATAGGACAAATACATTATTTGCATCAAAGATTTCCTCGGAGACAGCATTCCGGGTTTTGCGCATATGGCAGACACACGCCTGACACAGAATAAGTTTTTCCGTGATTCCTGCCGCATGCCATACATGCTTTATCAGCTTTTCTGCCGCCTAATGCTGTCAGGCGGCACCGCCTGACACTGTCATAGCCGACCGGTCGGCCACATGCTCAGACGCACAGGGGAGACAGGCGCACTGTCCAAGTGTGCAGGTGGGCAGCTCACCCGTGCCGAAGCGCGTAGCCAACACTCTCTGATGGCTCTATATAAAGGAGTTAGCATTCAATGCAAGGTACACCTTCTCTCTCTAGCCCAAGCTCTGCCATTTTACTTTCTCCCTCTACAATCCTTGCCTGACTTTGCCTTCAGAGGGTCCACCGACGACATTCGCCGGTAGCCTAACGTTTCTCTATTTTGCAGCTAGGTCTGCAGCCTCCCTTCCACCGCTAGCATTCGGAGAACCACTGCAGGAAAGGCTTACCCCCCAATAGTTACATAAATAAATTCTAGAAGAGAAGTACAAAACATGAATATATGGACAATGGCATGATTATGTGATAGTTGGGGGAGAGACACCACCCATTGGACAGTTGCATGTGTTACGTGATAGAAGTGGAGAGACACAACCCCTTAGTTACTTGTTCTTTACTTGTATCTTACTTGTACACTGTGGATTTTCTTTACATATCAAAGTGCATATATGACTGTTGTATCTGACACTCTGGGATATCTTTTGTTTGTTTGTTTTGCAATCTATATCCAGGTAAGGGAGTTTAGCTGGTTCACCTGCAAGCTATTGCCAAGAGGATTATCTATTGGAGAGAGGATAGCTGTGGTACTCCTTTTTGGGAGATTTCTTTTTAGTTCTGTCTACTATAGAATAATGGGATTTGTGTTGAGACTGTTGGTATGTGAGTAGTGAGAGTTGTTTGAGCTGTTGACTCATATTATTTAGATTTGTGGTAGTTTTCTTGGTACTACTGTTTAGACGCAGAGTTTACTTGGGGATTTTAATTTTTAGTATTTCCGCTGCATTATTATTATTGTTGGTTCGATAAAATAATTTTATTGTCTCACTTGGGTTTGGTTTTGATGCGTTGTAGTCATGTATTCATTGCCACTTTATATATTTTTATTATATTCTGGAATGGGTCGTGACAGCTTGGTATCAGAGCTCTAGGTTATTAGATTCTGGAGTCAAGAGTGATTGAGAACTTGAGGTGAGAGTTAGGATGGGTTGGGAGTTGGTATATTTCGGAATTATTATGCGTGTTACTTTGGCACCCATGCAACTACCTTGAAATCCAATTTGAAAAGCACCTGATCAACGTATTTTCAAATGGGAAGTCTTGGGCAGTTAAATAGAAAAGCATGATATATCGGAATACCGAGTCTAGGTTGAGTTGAGGAGTGAGTGAGAAGTATAATAGAAGAGTGTTTTGAAAGTTTAAGAATCGATAAAAAGGCATGGCTTGGCAAGTGAACCATAAGGCTAAGGACACTTAGGTGTTGTATGATTGTTCCAAATTATTATGATATGTGTTGTATTGTGTACTTTATGTGTTGATTGTCTCTAATGAATCTTTTTGATAATCAGGAGAGTATAATGGAGAATGTAGAGTACGAGGCTTCTACCAGACCTATAGAGGGAGAGGTGAATCAACCTCCTGCACCGGGGAATCCACCTCCAGTTGTTCCGGAAAATCGAGTATAGGCAGCTATGGCTCAGTTTCTGGAGAACCAGGCTGTATTTATGCAGTGGAAGACTGCACAGAGAGAGGGAGCCGCAGGAACAAGATTGCTTGAGAGGTTCCGTCGGATGTATCCAGCAGAGTTTGGGGGAGCAGTGTCTCCCGCTATAGAAGAGGAGTGGCTGAAGGGAGTGGAAAGAGTGTTGTTGGCTATGGGAGCATCGGATGAGCAGAAAGTCAATCTAGCGACTTTCAATCTGAAGGGCGAGGCCCTAATCTGGTGGGAGGCGTATATCCGTCAGCTTACGACAGTGGAGGATGGAGGAGTTCCTAGGGTTATCACCTGAGACTTGTTTATCAAAGGGTTCAATGATCATTTTTATCCGGAGAGCTACCGGACTGAGCAGGAGAATGCATTCTTGTATCTAAAACAAGGGAGTATGACTGTGGATGAATATGAGGCAAAGTTTGCTGCTTTATCATGTTGTT
>NMUG010012971.1:0-10229 GCA_002855965.1 Monotropa hypopitys
TAATGTGATGTATGCTTCAATTTAGGCCTCGACATCGGGCCTGGTCGGGTCAGCCTAAGCCCGCCCACGGGCTTTACTCATCGGGTTTTTTTGTTGAATGGGTCGGACCAATCCGGTCCAGAAAAAAAATAAAGCACAAGTCTGGCCTGCAATTTTGGTATGGGCGGTCTCATAAACGGGTTCATAAACGAGCTTGTGGAATTCAACCAAATATATTAATCATAAAAATTATGGGTGAAAATTTTTCGATCACTCTTGAGATTGTCAAAAATGTCAAGTTAATGATTGATGCTGACTTTCTTGATTATTCTGGACTTCAATGATAATTGGATTTGATCTTCTAGAGTTGCTGCAAAATAGAAAATATCTAAGGGAACACCTATTTTACGATTCAGATGGTTCTCCGATGCTTAAGTCAATATTTTTCTCAAAAATAATTTAAAGAAAAGAACTGAATTCAGATAGAATATTCAATACAGAAAGTTTGCGTACCTTTCAACAATGAATCGTCTTGTAATTTATATAATGTCCATTTCATTATTTCTTGGTCACACCTTTCATATTTAAATATTTGGAAGAGTGAGGTTCTAACTAGATTTTCTCTTTTCTTTGTCTTTTATAACTCCAATTAACAAAAATGTTTGTCCTCTTTCTTACTTTATTAGTTTCACTAAATTTTTTTGTCATTTTCTTTACTACATATCTTGTCTTTTAATACGTAACATTCTTTCTAGGGTTTATTTAATGAATAAAACTTCTCATTCCAATCATTAAATAATATCTAGAGTTCTCGTCATAATCAAATCTTATAAATCTCCTTTCTTAACTTTAGCATCATATTTACATACAGTTTATTGTAATAAGTATTTTCGATTAATTTCCCGAGGTAAATACATCATTTCTGAGCTCAGATTGAGCTTGGGGAATGTACTACAAAGCTCTGTTGTCGAAAAATATTGTTCATCCCGTTCTTTTATGTATGAGAATACTTTCGGCACAGGAAATCTATTTTCAGCTCGAGAAATATTAATTCATCATATGAATTAATATTTTAATATAGAAAATCACTTCTCGATCATTCTGTCCAGAACTTTGTCGAGCACAAAGACTGGGGAAAGCTGATTATTAGTCTTTAGGCATATGTTAATTTCGGTATACTTACATGCATGTAATCTTTTGTCCTTTAAAATTCTATTTTAAATCTAAAAAAAACCATTTAAGGAAAACAACGGGTATAACTGGAACATCTTTCAAGATAGTTGTGTCAGGCGCATTAAATGCTCATTTAATACCACCGCCTTAAAACTGCCTCATTTTACCTCGTTTTACCCCAAATTTTAATTTGAAATTCAAAATGTAATTATTTTTCTACAAATTAATAGTCTTAGCATTTATTGCATTTGTCTCTTCTCTTCTTTGCCTTTACTCTCAATTCATCTGTCTTTTTTCTAACTTTCGTATCATCTTCCTCTTCTCACCTCTGTAAGTTCTAGGGTTTTTCATATTAAAACTTCTTCTTTCAATCAGTTTCTATCGGTGTCTTTAGGAGTTGGTGTAATACTCCAGAAAGAATGGAGGAATTTCGCCTAAAGTACAACATCTCTGATGATGTTGCCACAGAACTTGTACCTATCAATCATTATCGACACCAAAATCATGATGGGAATACCATTTTTATTCCGTTAATTCAGATTATCAAAGGAGGTTAGATTCACCCTTCATCATCTTTTTCGTACTGTTATTGCTCGTTGAAGGCTCCTTCTAATCCAAATAGCCCCCAACGTTGCTCGGATGATAATAAGCATTGTTGAGCTCAATCGTCGTCTGGGTACAAATTTAGGGTATAATGACAATATGCATCATTATACCCTATGTCATACCAAGGTTTTTTTAACATACTATGTTAAAGCCTGCCTAAAACATGCCCCTCTCATTGATATGATGTTAGATTCATCAAAGGGTGTCGAGCACCCAGTTAATGAGGATTTTGTCATCTATCTCCCTGATACACCATGACGTCCTCGTTAGTATATATTTTTGTTTTATTTATCTATTCTATTATTTTTGCTCAACTTTCTTAATCTGAGATTATACTTTCTTCTTTATAGGTGACAGAAACAACCCTCCGAGAAACCGAAGTCATTATGGGACTCAAGATGATGATCTAAAAATCATACTCAACTGTCGCAACAGAGAGTGTCACAGAATAATGGATTATACCACATGGTATAGGGGATATAAGCACACAAGGGTATCAGTCGCCCATGTTGATCCAGATTCCATCCCTATTGGAGTTCTCATTCCTCCAATTTCCTCCCAAACTGGTCCTTCTATCACTCAAACCGGTCCATCGTTTTCTTGAACAACCGAACCCTTCATTGACCCAATCGATGGAGAAAGAGACCAGGCAACCTATTCTCCTAAAGCTGAACAAGAAAAATTCAATTCAATTTAACAACTATTTGAGGAAGGCTTGAATCATCAAAACCCTTCTTCTTATGATTCTATTTCTTTGGGTTATAGTCCAGATCCAATAGCTATAGATATGGCATATGAGGACCCAAATTTACATCTATTGCTCTTAAAAAAGTAGTTAAAACCCTTTCCTCCCAGACCTCTAAGTCTCAAACCTCCAAGACTCAATCTTCTGACATTCCCCTTACTATACCTCCACTTGCAATCATTTACCCTCTTCCATCTGTTCCTCCTCCATCTGTTATCATTCATGCTGATGCTCCTCCAATCCCCCCTGCTCCTAGTCATAACCTTAGGGCTAAAAAGCAGGGCAATCCTCAAATGCCAGCAGTTTAGGATTCTGTTCCTCCCAAACGTTCTAAAACTACTGCTGAAAAGAGTAAACAGGCTACCCCAGCTTAGTGGGATCCTAATCTGAACCGAAGTGATAGGCCACTTCAAGAGGATGACCAGGTAATGAGCCCGCGAATGTCCATGGCATTAATGAAGGCATTACTTCTGCCTAAAGATATTGAGATAGAGGCAAGCCAATCACTTTCTACTGTGTTTGCCTCTTCTGTGTCTCACATCTTCAAGGTACTCAAATCTCTGTTACGAGCTTGAAAATGACTTCCAAAGATCGAAACTCCAAGGACAACTAGTTTGAAGGCAGAAGGAACAAGGGAAAAGAGGTGGCCAGGACCGGGGACTCTGCTCTCCGTACCCCTGAGCGCACCCGTGCCGGCGAAGTGAGCATCCACTCCAGTGACTGCCCTGACCCCCCCGGCCAAGCTCACCATAAGGCAGTATATCCGCAAGTTGGAGGGAGACTTGGGCCGGAGGGACCAGTAGATAGACGCTCTCATGAACGAGATGACCCTCCTGCGGGAGGCAACCGAGAAAAAAAAGAGGCACCGGCACCCAGCCGTGCCGAGGATAGACGAGACTACCAGAAGCCTTCCCAGAGCAGAAGCAGATCAGAGCAGGACAGACCTTTGGTCTTGAACAGGTTGGGGAGAAGAGAATAAAAAGTCCCTGCCCGATGGAGGATCAACGAGGACCGTTGCGTCAAGCGTCGAGTCTCGCCTCCTCGGCACAGGGACGAGCATTCGGCCTCAAACAATCGGCCACCAGTTTTTTATCGTCTCGGCCCAAATGCTGTCCCAGTGGCTCAGAGGCCATCGCCCAGCTAGAGAACAGTCACTGCCCAGGCACCGGAGGCACAATGGCCAGGGAGATAGTCACTTCTCCAAACAAGAGGTCAGTCAGAGGAGGGAGGTCCTGCCAGCTCGGACCTATGAGCCGTGGCGACAGGATAGAATCCCCCGCACTCCATTCTCTCCAGAAAATCGAAGCTGCAAGGCCTCCGACAGGCTTCTCAGCCCCCAAGTTCAACAAATACGATCCCAAAATGGATTTGTACACCCACATCGTGCACTTCAGGCAAATGATGTCCCTCTATTCAGGGGAGGATGCCTTCATGTGCAAGCTATTTCCATTCAGTCTAGGCGAGGTTGGGTTGTTCTGGTTTGACCGATTGCTGGCGGGGTCCATCTTTTCGTGGAGAGACCTCTCAACGGCCTTTTTGGCTCGGTTCATCACCAGCACCAGATTGAAGAAAGTGGTTGATTCCCTCCTCGGTCTTCGGCGAGCGAGGTCATAATCTATGTGCCAATACGCAGCCTGGTATTGGGACCTCTACAACGAAATTTAAGAGTGCGATCAAAAAGTCGCGGTGACGTCATTCAAACTCGGTCTGGACCACTCTAGCCAAGAATTCGAAGATTTGATGTTGTTCCCTCCGGCCACCATGAATGAGCTCATTGCCAGAATTGAGCTCCATGCAAAGTTGGAAGAGGTCAAGGAGGAGAGGAGCAAGTCCGAACAATGCTCCGGCCACGACTCTAGCAACAAAAACAGTTCGGTTAGGATAAAAGAGGCCAACAATGTCCAGCCAGGGGAGCCTCGGACCTACAAGCCGTATGAGTATGTGGCCCACACCACTGTCTTCAAGCAGCCAACTTTCATGATCCTTTGCAAAATCGAAAAGGAGCCATACTTCAGATGACCGGAGAAGCGGTTGGGGGCTCAGAGAGGCGGCAATGACAAATTCAGGTGCTCTTAACACAGGGAGAAGGGCCACCTCACTACCAACTGTCGGTCCTACAAGGACTTCCTGGAGGAGTTGGTCACTACCGGTCACCTTGGGGAATTCATTGATACGGAAAAAATGGCCACTGCTGTACCAAAGGAAGACCCCAAGCCGGCTCTGCGCATTATCAACGTGATCCACGGGATGGTGGATCACCGACGAGAGGAGCAGCTTCGGTCAGAGCTCCAACAGATTGTGGCAAAGGAGATCCTTGCCGTCCAGCCAATGTCGAAGAAGCCGAAGCCGGACTCCAGGTATTACATCACTTTCTGTGCTAGAGATTCCGAGAGGGTCCAACACCCCCATGACGACGTGCTAGTCGTCACCCTACAAGTTGCTGACTGCCAGGTCTGGAGGGTCCTCATCGACCTCGGCAGCTCGGCAGATGTCATGTATTATTCCCTGTTCAAGAAAATGTGGTACAAAGTAGAAGACCTTCAACCGACCGACGTGCCACTGGTAGGATTCAACGTGGCGTCTGTATGGCCACTCGGCAAAATCCTCATCCCAGTGACCATCGGTACGGTCTCTAGCGAGGTGGATTTTGTGGTAGTTGACGTCCCTTCTCCCTACAATGCTATCCTGGGCCGAACCTGGGTCCATAGCATCAAGGGAGTCGCTTCCACATACCACCAGGTTATTAAATTTATTGGCAGTAGAGGCATGGAGGAGCTTAGAGGAGACCAAGCCTCGGCAAAGAAGTGCTATATCGCTTCCATCAAAGGAAAGGTTACCCTTGACCAAGTCCACTGGGTGAAGGTTCCAGATCAGTCGGTGCTGGAGGATGTCGGTTCAAGTGCCTCAGCAAAATCTATTGAAGACCTTGACATCGTCCCTTTAAGCGCCGATGATCCAGAGCGCTTCTTTCTTATCCGTTCTCAAATGACCGAGGCGGACAAGGCGGCCACGATCAGCTGCCTCAAGCGAAATCTTGAAATATTTGCCTGGACGCCCTACGAAATGTCGGGCGTCGATCCAGAGTTTATCAGCCATCACCTCAACGTCCGGCCAGAATGCCGTCCCATTGTTCAGAAGGCTCGGCGCTCGGCGGCTGCTCATGCCGACGCCGTCATAGAGAAAGTAGATCGTCTGACCGAGGCGCAGGTGATCCGAGAAGTACACTATCCCACCTGGTTGGCCAACATGGTGGTGGTCAAAGGAAGACCGGCAAGTGGAGGGTTTGTGTTGACTACACTAACCTCAATGAAGTTTGCATAAAAGATAGTTTTCCAGTGCCAAGGATTGATCAGCTGGTCGACTCGACGGCCGGACATCCCAGAATGAGCTTTATGGATGCTTACCGAGGGTACCACCAGATAGCTATGTTCGGCCCAGACCAAGAAAAAACAATGTTCATCACTCCCAGGGGTCTGTTTTGCTACCGGGTGATGCCCTTCGGCCTGAAGAACATCGGAGCAACCTATCAGAGGATGATCACCAAAACGTTCAGCTCTGAGCTCGACGACACAACAGAGACATACATCGATGATATGGTCGTCAAAAATAATGCCGAAGAAAATCATCTGGAAGATCTTCAGAGGGTGTCTGATATTTTGATAAAGCACAAGCTTCGGCTCAACGCCTCTAAATGTGCCTTCGGAGTCAGCTCGGGGAAATTCCTGGGCTACCTTGTCACGCGCCGAGGCATTGAGGCCGACCCGTCTCAGATCTCGACCATCCAGAAGACAGAAGAGCTCAGGACCTTGAAAGAAGTGCAGAAGCTTGCGGGAATGGCCATAGCCCTCAACCGGTTCATCAGCAGGTCCTCAGACAAATGCCGACCATTCTATGAGATGTTGAAGAAAAACAGTCGAAGGCATTTTTTGTGGACTGATCAGTGCAGGGAGGCCCTCGGCAATCTCAAAGAGTACCTCTCTTCGGTTCCCCTACTTTCCAAACCAATGCAAGGGGAAGAGTTGTACCTGTGTCGCGCCGAGAAATTTTTCCGTTCTTCCCTCGTCCCCTGTCTGGTGGGAGCCGTTTTCCGGGGCGGAAGAATTTACGATGTTGGGTTTTATTTGAAAATATGGGGTTTGTTTGAAAATGGGTGACGGCCTGAGTATGCCGATTTCGAATTTTCGGAGTCGCCACTCGGCATCGAGTTATGGTGTGCCAAGTCAGCGGAATTTTTATTGTAAAAAGATGTCATTTTGTTTGAGAAAAATGTCTTTTTATTTGGGAAAGGTGTCTGCAAAACCAGAAATTCGAGTTTGGGGATTTAATTATGAATGAGGAAGGTGTTAGGCACCCCACTCACCCTTTCGGTACTTCTTTTTTAAAAGTAAACCTCTTTTAAATTCGAAATCAATTGTTTCCTCGGCTAAGAGAAGATATAAAATTATTACTGATTTATGTATGAAATGAAAGACTCCTGGATATAGTTGTTGGCGGGCGGATTTCGGTCCGGTTTGGATGAAAAGGATTATTTTTGAGCCGGACGGAATTTCGGCGAAAAATGATTTTCTATAGTCGGACAGAATTCCGGCTATGTTTGAAAGTGATTTTGTTTGGTTAATTCAATTTCATTTACGATAGTCGGACAGAACTTGGACTATGTTTTTAAAAACAAAATTTTATTTTGAGCCGGGCAGAACTTCGGCTATATTTTTGAAAAACATTTTCTGTAGTTGGACTGAATTCTATCTAGAAAGAGATATTTTTCTTTTTAGGCAGTCAGATGGAACTTCGACTGTGCCTCGGAAATAATTTGGGGTTTTAACCGGGTAGAACTTCGGCTAAATCCTTGGAAAGTATTTTTTTACGATCGGACAGAATTCCGACCGCGTTTGAGAAAATGTTTTTATTTAGTCGGACAGAGCTTCGACTGAATTTTTGATAGGAATGTTTTGAAATAGGTCAGACAGAACTTCGACCATTTTTTGGAAAGATAGGATATTTTTGGTTCGAAAATTCCAAAGAATATTGAATGAATCGGCATGACCCGAGTCACAAGGCATTCTAATGATCCGAGTCTGACAGCTACTGCAAGCTTTCACTTCAGAGTATGAATCGAGAAATTTGGTTTTGCTTTTAAAGTGTTTTTGTATTTTTCAGTCAGACAGAACTTCGACTGTGAAAAATGTTTTATGGAAAAATTGCCGGAAAATGTTTTGACTGGAATTTGGAAGAAGGATTTATTTTTACTAATCGGGCAGAGCTTCGACTGGGTTTTGAAAAAATGGGGAAGGAATTTATTTCTTTAAGTGTGAAAAATCCTCCCGGGATATCGAGTGCTCCGGAAATGATCCGAGTCACAAGGCATTCCTTCGATCCGATTCTAACAACTACTGCAAGCTTTCACTTCAGAGTACGGATGCATGATTTTTATTTTGTTTGAAAAGTGTTTTGGGGAAAGCGAAAGTTAATCGCTGAAGAGAGATAGAATATATGTATGTATGAACAGATAAGATATCATATATATAAACTGAGCTGGATATATTCCGAGCTAGACGGCAGTACATATATAACCGGGGTATAAGATATCATATATATAAACCGAGCTGGATATAGTCCGAGCAGGACGACAAGTACATATATAACAGTTGATAAGGTATCGTATATATAAACCGAGTTAGATATATTCCGAGCTAGACGACAAGTATTTTCGGGGCGAAGACGTTTTTATGTTCTTCTCGTACGCGACAGCCGAGCCGTCATAGGCAAGCATGTGTCGAATTCTAACTAGGAGAAAGACATAAAGTAACGAATTCTTTAGCAGATATGGTTCAAAAGTGTAAAAGACAAGTATTAAAAATAACGGTAAATTGTATTGATGTATATGTACAATTCCGAGAGACAACTTCTGTAGATAGCTTCTTTAAAGTATAGTAAGGCACAGTATCGGACGCGATCGACTGACTAATGCTAGACTATAAATTAGAAGACTATCAAGAGTCTCCGAAGAACATAAGAAAGAAAATGGTATTTACCAAAAGGAAATCGACGGAGATTTGGCTTGATTTAAAGTAGTTTCAGAGGTTTTTGTAAGGAAAATGCCCGGAGGTTTTGAGGTATTTGGTTGAAGTGGATTGTAATGAGATTGCTTGAGGTCCTAGTGTTGGATGGTGGAGTTCTATATATAATCAACCTAAGTCGCAACTATAGTTGCGACATTACCAAAAAGTGGGCCAATCACATGGCTCGCGGGCCATGTGCTGGAATGGGATATTTTGAGAAGCTTCTCGGTCGGTTTGGTATTATCTTAATCCGAAAATTAATTAGAAAATAAATAAAATATCTTAAAAATTGAAAAAGTATCCTGGAGTTCTGAATCTTGGTCCGAAACTTCTATTTGCGCTTGGCCGGCCCCTTGACGAACTCTGACTTTGACAATTTAAATTTGATATATGTGATTGCTGAGTTGGATCGTGAATATAGAAAATGTCCCAGGCTTGAACCAAACGTTTCCCGGGAAAATCCTGAAATTCGGCTCCGTTGCTTTAAACAAAGAGAGAAGCGGTGGGTGCACCTCTTGCGTTGCTCAACTTCCGGAAAATCCGTTCCGCAGGGAATGTTAGACTTTGAAGATGAGGTCCGTGCAAAATTCGTTCACTGATTTCCGGGACTGCTGGACAGCTACAGGGAAAACCGAACAGATTGACGTTTATCCTCAACTAAATCCCGAATCTGGATCAGACGGATTCAATTTTTACGCTGGCCTCTCTGTAAATAGAACGTCTTCGAATTTCCATTCAGAAATAGAAATTCGGTTGCTTGTGGGGGATTCTGCTTGTTCCCGAGAAATCTTGACAATTGGAGCCGATGTCGTGGATAAAGTGAGAAGCGGTAGGTGCACCTTCTGGACTGCTCAACTCCTAGAAAATATGTTCTGCAGGGAATGTCAGACTTTGAAAATAAGGTCCGTACAAAATACGTTCGCTGATTTCCGAGGCCGGTTGACCGCTGCAGGGAAACCTGAATGAATTGACGTTTATCCTGAACTGAATTCCGGTTTTGGATCAGATGGATTCATTCTTTGTAAGAGCTTCTCGGGAATGCATTTGCCTTCGATATTCTCCCTAGAAGAAGAATTTCGGTCGTTCGTGCAGGATTCTGCTTGTGCCGGCCTGTTTGGCCTGTTTGGATGCGGTTTCTGTGCCGTCCGTCTGAAATTTGCCTCGAATGGTGCATCGGAATAGAATTCTGAGATAGGTAAATGTTCTTTAACACTTTACCATTGCGGGTTCATCATTTCAAGATTTTTGACTGACGTCGGGGCTGTTCGCGATAAGTCTGAACATTCCGGATGTGTGTACGGACACTTGTAAAAGTCGTTTTGCTGATTTCTGAACTAATGGGGGCTGAGCCAAAATTTGGGTATCAACAACTGCCCCTCTTTGTGTACGTTGCGCAGTAATGGTAGACAAAGACTAATTGATGCGTGAAATTTTGACTCACGGCTTATATGTTTCTGATTTTTCTAGCTCCTCAGAGGAATTTGACATCTGCTGGTGGATTTGGAAAATTTTTTGGAGATGTCGATGATGCTTGTAACATCCCATGCCAAACTCACCAATAAAAATGCGGAATAAAAATTTTTCTTATCTTTTAACCCAAGAGTCAATAATTTCTAAAACAAGCATCAACTAGCCACAAGACAAACATGAAACTCGACCATTGTTTT